>JAVQKC010146947.1:0-10284 GCA_036025475.1 Philypnodon macrostomus | reverse complement strand
GACAGAGAGAGACAGAGAGAGACCGAGAAAGACAGAGAGAGAGACAGAGAGAGACAGAAAGAGACAGAGAAAGACAGAGAAAGACAGAGAGAGACCGAGAGAGACAGAAAGAGACAGAGAGAGACAGAGAAAGACAGAGAGACAGAGAGAGAGAAAGAGACAGAGAGAGACAGAGAAAGACAGAGAGACAGAGAGAGAGAAAGAGACAGAGAGAGAGAGAGAGAGAGACAGAGAGAGAAATAAGTTCTCACTTCTCATAGACTATGAATTGGCCTTCAACCCACATTGTTTATGAATGAATGTGGTTCTGTGGCTAGACAAGTAGATTACCACCAGTGTGTAATTGTGGGCACAAAAAATGTATGCACTTTGACAAAAAGCTTTGGACATTGTGAAGTGCAATATAAATAGAATTTATTATTATTATGAAACTACACTAAAGAACGCTGTGATTAACGACTGAGTCATTTTTACCATGTTAATACATTTAACACAAGTAGTTAATTTAACTCCCCAGCCCATGCATATATATAGGAAATACATGTTACCCAAAGCCTCATTAGGTATACAAAATGCAAATCAATGTCCTTGAAAACACAAAAAACATAGAGTATAGTGTCAAATGTGGCTTGTTCTAGACAGCAAATGGGGAGAAAATCTAACCTTATATTTGAATTGCAGTAATCACGTACCAACGGCAAATCCTGCACTGGCTTATGAGGACATCAGTCAGTTTCAATCCCCACATGGGCGAATTGATTTATCAGAGATGAAATTGGCAAAAACACTGTCAAGCGCTCCCCTGTGGATGAGGCATGGCCGCTTTATGTATCTCATGTGTGCATTAAACATGGCTGGGGCTGCACAGTGGGAGGTGAATGTATGTTAAAATATGGTAATCCCGGTATAAGGCCAAAGGTGAGCCTCATACCGTGGCTCAAGGCTTGTTATCCAAACACATTGAGCTGATGTCAGTGGGTCAGGGGCGTACATCACCGCACCACATTCACCGCAAACAACAACAAATATGGATGTGCGCTATAGATATATACGATACAGTAATGGTTTACAGTAGAGAGATGGTTGGATACATGTTATACCTACATGGTCTACCAACTCATGTATGGCTTGGCTGGAAAATATACACATCAATTGATACTCACTCTGGGAGACTGAGACCACTGTTGTTATTAGCGACTTGGGGCTTGCTTTTTTGGGCATATTTTATTGACAGTCACATTATGGAGCTTGCTAGCAATTTGTCTGTCTTCTGTAGTATACGTTGTCTCTGCATTGTTGCCATTGCACATCTCTAAAAAGTCTATTAAAATGCTGTAAAAAGGCATGTGATTTTTTTTATGATACATTTTTTTGGGCTTGTTTTCATCAACATTGTTTCTTTTAACTTTAACAAGATCTGGCAACACTGACTGAGGCTGATATTATAGGCTCATTATTTTCATTTATTTAACTAAAAGTATATAGCACAATTGCATTTATTCATATTGAGGGCCAATCAATTTACTTTCCAGAGCTTTTGTTGTGATTTGTTGTCAATTTATCATTATATTGAGCTTCAGGCCAAAACAGTATCGTTTCAAAAACGTCTCATTTTAGAAAATATCTGTGTCCACACAGGTACACACAGCACCACACTCTGTAGTGTGTATGCCCAGCGCCGTGACACCACTGGTCAGCTCCATGTTTGTTGTTATTGTCAGAGTTAAAGTTAAAGTTTTTTTTTTTTTTGTAAACCTACAAATCCGGCACAAAAGGTTGGGTTCTGTCTTGAAACAGGCACAGGTGTCTCAATCAGAGTGTTTCTCATTTTATGAGATAAATATTGTTTGTTTGAGGTTACAAAATGTAAAATGGTAACCTAAATGTATCCAATACGGGCTGCAACAAAATAAAAACATAATATACAACCTTTAATGATAACAACACATTTTATTTTTACATAGAACAACATTGGTAGACTGAACACATCTATTGACATGTCCATCACTTGTATAACGCCAATAACAATTGGCTCCAGTATTTGCTCCCATTCCCATTAAACCCATTCTTTTCTAGTTTTTGCACGAAAAAACAAACAAAAGCTCAGCCACTTTGTTTTGTGTGCCCGGCTGGAGGTACTTATTCTGATTGCTCTCACAACCATTTTCAATAAAAAGCTACATGAGGTGAGTATTGTTCTTAAGTATACTTTGGACTGGAGCATTGTTGTGTGAATGGTCAGTACAGAACGCAATATTATTTTGTACAACAAGGGCCATTTCCATTTAATAACTATTGGTGTGTTCTAAAATAAATGCCGTTTTGAGGTCACTTCAGATTTGTACGTTGTATTTTTATTACGCTGCAGTCACCATTCTGTGTACTAGCTGTTGCATAGTCCACAATGAGGCAGTTTAATGGAGCAATTACCACTTTTTAGGTTTAAGGCTTACTAAAAGGCACTGGATGTTACATGGTACTTATGGTTAGGGGTGGGCAATAAAAAAACAAAAAACTAATTGTGATATGAAGTTCGAACGATATGCTATGCTGGAAAGATTGTGAAATTGTCATACAGTGCATTCATTTATCATTTATTAAGGTGAGACTCTGCAGGTGAATAGGAAAAAAATATATAATTTAGAGACTTGTTCCTGTAGATTACTGACAGAGATGTAAGGAAAAAAATTATTTCAATGTATGTATTTTGTGTGTAAAAATGACCAGAATTGCACACTTCTCCAGGATAACAAAAAATACCAGTGATGGATAGAGGGTTTAAAATAATTGGTTTATTGACATATTAAATGGCAAAAAATATAGAGAGCAGATTTTGGATATCTTATTTAGTCTTTGAGTTATGTAGATATTACTACAAAAATATCTGTAAAACATTACATTTCGTTTTTTGGGGTAAAAACCTCAAAAAATTCTTCTGTAAAAAGTTTGAAAATCTTCTTGATTAAAATACTGAAAGTTGGTCCATGTAAGTGTTAATTTAAACAGAGCTGTTTGGGTCAGAGTGTGATACATTTTTTTGAGTAAACGGCCTTTGAATTTAGTATTGCCCATACAAGTCTGTGATGCAGCTTAAATACATGTTATGATATCAATACTTTAATATGTAGATTGGACATTTTCATTGTTTCCAGGTGAAAGATGCCCTGTTAAGAGACCAAACTGGCCAAAAATTGTGTAGTGTCTCAACTTAAATGATGACCATTAGAGTGGATGTACATTGAAATTGTAGTTAAAATGGTTTTATGAAGCAGTAGTCTTCTGTGTAAGACAAAAATACTAAATCAACTAAAATAGTGATGAAAAACTACAGTGCTGTGTTGATTTTAATAAAATTGTAATATTATATTTTACCATATCGCCCATACCTACTTATTGTCTATCCCTGTTGTCTTGGAAGTCAACATTTCTGAGTTGTATATATTAATTGGAGTGCCAGCCAATGTCAGAATGTAGTCAGACTAACAGTAAAGATATAGTATACATATATTATATATTATGTAAAATATATGTAAGTAAAACACATATATTTTAAAAATTCTATATATTTTATATTTTTATATTATATTTTATATTTGCATTTATATTACATCAAATTTAGTTTTCTGAGCCTTTAACCATGTTATGTGGTTCAGTGATGTAATATTGTGTACTGATTATAGTCAGCTAATGGTGATGTAACAAATAGTGGAAAACCACTCCTCTCTAAGAAGTAGTGTTGCTAATCTGCTAGTTTACCACCATTTAACAATGTGTTCGGCTGTGAGGGTGTCGAGACTTTGTTTATATAAATATAAAAAGTGGATGGAGTGTATTTTTTTTACCCCCCCCCCCCAAACCGGAACAAATGGTTAAGTCCTTAAAGAGACAAGCGCCAAATCAGAGAGTTTATCGAGTCCAAATGGGAGCTCCACAAAACAGCTTGTATTAAATAATTATTGTGTCTTTGATGTTGTAAAATATAAAATGGTAACCTAGATGTTTCCAAAATAGACTGTGAAATGTGTAAAAAAAAAAAAAAAAAAAGCATAATATAGGACCTTTAAACCTCCACAAAAACATTGATTCAGACTTTGTGTGAGCCGCACCATTCAGAAACCTGACTACTATTGGTCAAAGTAATAACCCACAAACTGTGATTTGATGTTGCTGTTGAGGCCAGGGAACTAGAAAGTAAAATAATAATTATGATTTTCTAGTCACATCCATAGAACAGGGATACAGCTTTTATTTGTTTCCTCTTTATTTTAGGAAACATCCGGACTACAGCTTGAATACCATTGCAAGATTCAACTTCCCTTTGTGAACAACTGTACCATAACACTTTCTTGTTTGATATTTTACAGCGTAGTTTCGAAGAATACAATAAAGTCTAATTTCAATTAAGAAGTAAAGAAAGAAGTATGAATTGAAAAGTACAACATTTTTGCTTTTTAGCAACCTCCAACTCATGCTGAGAACCTTGTTGAATCTTGAAATTCACTTCATGTTTCACAAAAAGGACAACTACAGAATAACAATAGTTTACTCTTACCATTTAAACTTTCAACTTGCTAGGCAGTCAGAATAGTCTGTGACGTTGAAAACGTTAAAGTATAGAGTATAGAGCCTTGTGGGACTCCTCTTTCCACAATTCGCAAGCTCACATTTTTTGTTTTTGTAATGTCAGCCAGGTCCCCCACCTGCCATTCCAATTCTCTGCATTTCCAAGCTGACTCCATGACGACGAGTGGTGCATCATTTGAGGAGGAGGT
Source organism: Philypnodon macrostomus (assembly GCA_036025475.1). Classification (NCBI taxonomy): domain Eukaryota; kingdom Metazoa; phylum Chordata; class Actinopteri; order Gobiiformes; family Eleotridae; genus Philypnodon; species Philypnodon macrostomus. Next base: position 5,512 of record JAVQKC010146947.1, on the reverse strand, counting down.
GGAGGCGGAGGAGGCGGAGGAGGAGGAGGAGGAGGAGGAGGAGGAGGAAGAGGAAGGGTTCGAAGAGGTCACGGCTATTTTATTCAAGAATTGTGCATGCTGTTCTGTGTTAAAACTGTGGCTTTGTGTTTATAGGTGTTGTCTGTTAGTGTCCTAAAACTTTTGAAAATGTAATTTACATGTAGAGGGCTTCTTGACTGGACATTGCTTCCTGGATTAGGAGGGGCTGGGAAAAGGGGGAGGGGATAAGGAGGAACAGAAGGGAAAGAGTTTGGAGCTCATAAACTCTTTCTCAAAGTCAAGTCGTCTTGCAAGTCACTCTCTTCCAAGTCAATTCCTTTCAGCCCTTTTTTCAGATTACTGCCTTTGCCCAAATAAACCCCACATGGAACAGGTTTCAGAGTGAACCAGCAGGGGTCGCCAAAGTCTCATTTCCTGCTCACATGCTCTGTTTACAAAATCATTAACTATTAACTTTAAATTTAGAAAAGACTCCACACATGCGTCATACAATGATTAATGTATTGTTTTTTTTAGTTTACACTCTGATGGTTTAGTAGAATCAAAGTATATTTAATTTATTTAGTAACTTTACTTACATTTACCACATTTTTGCTAAATTTAACCTCACAGAAAAGTATTTGACATTACTATTTTGGGTAATATTGGCCACGGCAAGACAGCAAAGGAACCATCGATGTGTCCTTGGTGAATTAGCCACATGCTAACTGATCAGAGCGCACATGCCTAGGTAGAACATAAACATTAGAACATGATGGGCGATGATGACGTGGATGCCGTTCTGCAAAGCAACCAATAGAAGACCAATTGAAAGGTAGAGCCAGAGAATATAGGCTTAGACACGTGTAAATCAAAGGAACAGAACTTGTATGTTTTTGACGAGCCAGCAATATTCTAACGTAAAGTAAAAAAGCTTTAAACAAAAGTTGATTGCCAAGTCTTAGTGTATAAAGGCAAAACACACACACAAAAACACAAGCTCCTGTTCTGCACCAAAAAGGATTCCATACTTTCACACAAGAAACATTTAAACACATAAAAAAAAAAAAGTACATATAAAAGTTAACGGCAACAAGAGTAGCTGTCAATCAAGAAAACTGCCAACTGCCAATCAGCGCCCGGGCAAGCTACCAACATTTAGACAGTTGCCTTGGAAGCCTCAAAATACATTTATATAACTGGCAAGTAAAAAAAAAAAAGTTGTGCGTGAAGATTGCGGTTTCTAACACAAATTCAAAACTGTAGTTACTAAGGCTTTCGGGTGGTCACAGTACCGATTACCGAACATCACATCTTTGACAGGGGGAAGCCATAATTGAATGCACGCTATCTCTAAACCAAAATCAGGTCAAGAACTTCCCACCGAAAAGCCAAATCGCACGCCTCCCTCCCAAGATATTTGACACATCAGCAGCAGCAGGGGAAAGGAAATTGACAGAAAAGCAAAGATTGTGATGAAGAAATAAAGTTGTGGCTTTGAGAAAGAGTTTATGTGCAGTAGTTGCTGTCCTATTTTTTACTGAACTGCAGAAAAATGGTTTATCGGAGAAATGTGCACATATTTATTGGACTTTTGGGGTTACTGCTTATATCAGGCTGTGTTTAAAGATAGAGGAATTGGCTTTTTTTAACGGTGTCAAGGCATAATATTTCTTAACTAGAACATCATTTATTCCTCTTTTCAAACTATTGTTTTTAGTCATTCATTCATCCATCATCTTTTAGGGGTTGAGGGTGACAGGAGACTATGGGCCTTAGGTGGGGTGTACCTTTCAATGAAGTTGCATGTACTCAGACAACTTTACACATTCTTTGACTAGGGACAATTTAGATGTATTGATTATCCCTAGCATAATTCTGTTTTTGGATGGTGGTAGGACAATGAAGAGAACCTACAGTAAAACAGTGAAGACATGCAAATTCCACTCAGCGATAGCAATTGGCCAACCATTCAGCTACAATGCACCACTTATTGCTGGGTCACAGGTGACATCACAATATTCGTCTCCCATAATTTTAATGGGAGACGAGGTTCAAGAAAATGACTGCTGTTAATCTGTAGATGTGTGTGGTTGGACAGATACAGACGTTAAGTCTGCAAGCGACTTAACTCAAAAAATACTGAACGGATTTGGATGAAAATTTTAGGGAAGGTCAGGAATGATCAGGATCACTGTCTGGATCCAGGCTTTTTTTCAAAAAATTTCTTATTCACTTGAATGGGACTCAGCCTGAGAATTGAGAATGAGAGTTTAATTAACTATCCTCTGGCGCCATCCTGTGGACATTTATTCTATTGGAGCCAAAGTTGCAATACTGCTAATCCCATTTTCCCCACCTTTTCAGCTTCTTGACATTGTTTTATTATACTTTTACTGTTTATTCTGTGGTTTTAATAACCTCTCGTTGTATTGAGATGATTTTAATGATTTTAAATCAGTTGTGCTTATTCACTGTGTAATTATATCGGCGAAACAAGGTTGTTATGCATCCAGGTCCCCGTCCGCAGATCCTAGCTGTGAACGCGATAGCTCAAAAATGAATTGCCGGATCAGTTTCAACATTTGCACACATACCATAAAGAGTGTATTGATTTGTGTTCTTCTATGATGAAAATTAATTAAGTTATTAATTAATTATGGCAAAAACTGTGAACTTTTGCAAACAGGTACATATCATGATGCAGAACTAGATTGAGTTTGGTACTTATACGATTAAATAATTCACAAATTAATGTTTTGATGCACTTTTATTGAGCCAATAATCCTGATGAACATAAACAAAATCTCATGAATTTTGTCACATTGATCCGGACAATTGTATACTTAATGTACATAGGCACATTACAGAGGTCAAATAAAGAATGCCTCTATAGCGCCCCCATGTTTATGATGTATGGGACCCTGGACACACTTACTTTGGCAGAGAGTAATGAAACTTGGTACAGTGATTCTCCATAGTGTACCCAACATAAAATATTATTATGACCCCACCCTACAACAAACAGGAAGTCGGCCATTTTGGATTGAAATGGTGAAGTCAGGTATATTTGACAACCTTTAAGCCCGATTAGGCTCAAACCTGAACTACCTAATTACTCCCCGGCCCTGAACACATCTGACCAATATGATGGCAGTTACCTCTATAGCACCATAGAACAATGTAGCTTTAGGGAATTTTTAAAAAATTGGCAAAAACATCCTTCACAAACATCCAGACAAATTTAAAAAAGTCAAATAGACCCTTCCAATGTTTGTCAAGGTTTGGGGGCGGGGCCTCTTAATTGCTCATTAACAATATAAAACTCCTTAGAAATTACATAATGTCTGATTAAGGTCCAGTTGGTGCCAGTTGTGGCACATGTATGGGCCTGTTTCGCCGATATACACCTTGCCGTCGGGGGGACGACAGCACAGGCCTAGTTAGATGTAGCCAGGTCTGTGTTGGTCACTTGTGATACTTCATCCAATTAAATGAAAAATAACTAGCAATAGTCTCGCATGTGTGCGCTACAGCGGTAAAAGTTTGTATCGTGATATGAAGTTTTGAGTGTACAGTGCATTCATTTCTGCTCTGCTCTTCACTGTCATTTTTTACTGTAACAATGCCAGTGTTCATATTAATACTATTCCCCTCATTTTTATTAAGTATTATGATGTGCACTAGATTGGATGTACATGAATTTGTAGACTCTAATGGCAACAGACTTTTGTGTGGAAAGTCAACTAAAATCATGGTAAAATCTATTATCATGATAGATCATGAAATTCATGGTTTTATACTGTTACCGTATAGCCCACCCTTGGGTTTGCACAACAAAAAATATATTTCATAAATGTCTTTAGAAATGTAATGCACAATATTCAGCTTCTAAGTGTCAGATTTTGACGTTTTAGTTTTCATTTTTATTGGAATGGTCAGAGACAGGAGCCATGGGGATGACTTAATGGCCTTAGCCTGAGGTTATGGTTTAGTCTTGAATGATGTGCCTGTAGCCCTTAAAATGTCCAACTGCTACATCTTATAAAAGTCACATTTACCTGTAGAAGTCATCCAGGATTAATGGTTGTGCTAAGTTTGGACAACACGTTTCCATGAAAACGGAACCAAACTGCTCCGGATGTGGCTCACATCTACACGGCAACAGCAACAGCATTTCCGTTTTCCCAAAATGCACTGTTTCGAAAAACACTGGGGAGGTAGTTTGGTCTCACAGCAGAGTAGCTGTTTCCAGCTGTTCATGTAGCCTGCCAATACACATCCTCTCTGAAAACAATGATGTCACAGCCCAGTCCTGAACAGCTATTGGCTAAAGGCATCTCGGTCTGGGGTGACCGGCAAACACAAACTACATTGTTTTTATGCTTGATACAATCATATTTTGAAGAGTAACTGTTAGATATATAAGATAAGTATAAATGCTGTCCTGTGCATTGGATTTGATCAGAACCACTATAGAAATCCACAGGGTGTACAGTGCCATTTGCATTGATAAAATATAGTATACCTGGTAGGGCTGCACGAATTTTATGGTGAATATTGTGATTGTGATTAGATTAGATATGTTATTGTTTTTAAAACCAAGATTCAATTCACAGCACATTTTAAACCCATGGAAACAGTGAGCTGTGGGACCAATGGGCCTGATTCCGAAAATAAATGTTAGAAACGTGAGATCAATGGGCTAATTTATTATTTAATAAATCTGGGACCAATGGGCTGTGGGACCAATGAGCGGTGGGACCAATGGGCTGTGGGGCCAATGGACCTAATTTTGAGCTTCTTATTGTTTATTTTTTTAAATGCGGGATCAACGGGCTGTGGGACCAATGGTATGCTCCCCATTTGAAAGAAGACTAAAATATTAACTGTTAAACTTCCACAAGAATCAGTTTGTATAGATTAAACCCACAAAGAAAGACATGTTTTGCTTTACATTTATTTATATAGTATAGTAATGAGTACTATAAATTGCAGCTTTTGCTATTTGCTAATTGCTACAAATTGCTAATTGCGATGATTCGATTGTGATTAATTGTTCAGCCCTAATACCAATTCAGGACTCAAAATTATTAATTCATCTTTCTTATTTTCCATCTGAGGTGAAGGATGCCTGGAGCCTATCCCAGCAGCTATGGGCCAGACCTGGTGTTTTTGTGTTGAACAGTACCTTTATAATCATCGAGAGTCTATATAAAGTCTATATTCTTTGTGTTTTTTTCTGTGGACAGTGGTATTCTCTGAAACTGTAGGGGGCGCTCTGTGAAGGACAAGAGTAAACAAAACAGTGAAAAGTTGCATAGTGTCCCTTTAAGTCAAAATGGAGGAATTTTACATTTGTGATCATACCATGTAATAGATGAATATACTAATGCATTAATACAAGAAGAAAAAAAAATATATTTTTATTATTAAAACACCAGGACTATACCAGGTCTAACCCAGAACTAAACTAAAGGGCTAAACCATATATATATATATATATATATAT
>JAVQKC010146940.1:0-10079 GCA_036025475.1 Philypnodon macrostomus | reverse complement strand
CAAAGTAGCACCTTTTGCTCTGATTACTGCTTTGAACACACTCTGCATTCTCTTGATGAGTCTTCACTTCACAGGTGTGCCCTGTCAGGGTTAATCAGTGGGATTTCTTGCCTTTTCATGAAAATAAAGAAAACTCATTGAATGAATGAGGTGTGTCCAGACCTTTGGTCTGTACTGTACATATATCTGTCTATTTTGTTATACAAGGATTAGATTCAGGATTTAGGACGTAAACCTTTTGATGAAACTAGAAGAAAGGCTAAGGTCACAATTTACAAAGTAATATCCATTAATAATACTATAGTAATATCCATTAATAATACTATAGTAACTTTTATGGTAACCTTTATAAAATGTTGGGAAATAGAAGTTTGATATTTTTCTTGACAGGTGGGTCGCACTTTACCGATACAAGGCCTGAGACCACATTCTGTCACACATCTAAATGACTGTCAGATGAAACAGATTATGTCAACAGGTTTCGATGTTTTATGTAGGTATATTATGAATCAGAGTTCGTCCTGGCTGGTAATAGGGACAAAAGAAACTGCATGTTCAAGGCAGACATCCTCTGATACTGCACTATTCGACGCCAAAGCCTTGAATGAGAGGCCTTTCCGATGAGCCTCTCATCTGTGATGGTATCACTGGATAAACATTTAGGTCCACTTTCTCTAATGTTATAACATAATGAGAAGGGAAATCTCACAGAGCCTACTCTATCAAGTGGTCAAGATAAAAGCACTAACGCAGGACTTTAAAGGTCATTTGATTCCTGTTTTAAAGGGAAGCTGGACACAAACTCAAGAAACATAATACAATTCAGTCCAAGCTCGAGAAGAGCTCAGATAGCCCCCACCACGAGAATAAAAGTGTGATACATTTTTTACATAAAATACAACAATACATTCATTTTATCATTACAATAAAAAGATATTCCCTAAAGCTCACAGCTTTTTGAACTTCTGAAACAGAAGCTTAATACCCTCTGGGAGTTTGGTTGGATCTCACATGGAGATAGGAGGATCAAAAAGAGACTGATGTGAAACATCACATTTGCTCGTTTGCTACTAGTTAAAGCCCCATGTTCAAATCTCCCCAAAACGGAGTCAATTGAATCCGCAATAATCATTGTTTTTACATGGTAATGTAATGTAAGGTATCAGTAAACGATCACAACAGTGAACATTCTTTTTACCATTAAGATTCTGTAATAGTGAGGTGCTCTGAAATGACATGGTGACATCTTTTAGATTCATGTGTTTAATTTTTAAAGTAAACCATCTCAAATTACTGAAGTTCATGCTGTTCCTCACTAACCTTTTATAGTAAAGCCAATACAAACATTGAATATTTTCAGTTGATTGAATTAAAATCCAATATTACTTTTGTGACATTCCCACACCATCCTCGTGAACTCAATAAATATTCAATCTCAAGACTCATTTAATTTAACATTCATTTCTTGTTCTTCTATCTGTATTCATCTGTAAATATCTTCTCTCGGGAATATGTTAACTGTTGGTTAGAAACTCTAAACTAACCCTAGTGAATGAATGAATCAGGTATACCCTGCCTAAGGCCCATAGCTGCTCAGCTACACCCTAACAGAAATAAAGAGAATGAATACATGATATAGTAAATTAGCTAAGGTTCTCATTCATTCATGAATAAAGCTGACGTTCCTCTCTTGTTAATTAAGGAACGTGGCTCACAAAAGCAATGACATTAAGTGGCACACATATCAAATAATGTCCTCTAACTGTGGCAGAAGAAATAGCTTTTCAGCGAGCAAGATTGAATTCAGAAATTCACTTACAAACCGTAATGTGGCACATCTCACCATGGGTACACTCACTCGAAACGTGGCAAGGTCTTGAAAAAAAAGCATATTATTTTCATTGTGGTTGAAAAGCTGTTTGACACCTAAGCTAACAAAAACAAAGTTATTATCAATTTATTTTCTTTCACTTCTTGTGAGCAACTATGGGCTTTGGGCAGGCTCCACCATGGAAAATGGTCAGTTTGTCACAGTTTTGACCCTTCCATTCCCTTTTTTACCATCAGCCACTCTATGTTCCTGTCCGGTGTCACCCATTCTCCACCTTCTGCCTACTACCCTGTTTCCCGCCCTGCACACCTGAGCCCATGGCTGAATCCCATTCCAATCCCGTCTACCCAGTACATTGGCTCCCTCTGTTTTCCCCTCAGTTGCTGGTTCGTTGTTCTTGTTCGAGGAGTGACTGGAGTTGTTCGTCTGCTGTACCCCACCAGCTTTTTGGACTTCTGCCTGCGGGTAATCTGATTTGTGCTTGTTCGATTCATCAATTTAAAGTGCCTCTGTTTTCTACAAGTTTTTCTAGTAGATTTTCAGTTGCATTTTTGAAGACTCCCTTGCTTAAATAAAGACTATTAAATTGGCTTCTGTGTTGTGTGTTGCATTTGAGTCCTGTAATACCTGTGTGCTACAGTTAGTCATGACACCCAACGCAACTGACAGATCCCCACCTTCACATTCTTTCACTTGGGGCCATTTAGATTCACCAGTTCTTCTAACAGATGGATGTCTTTGGATGGTGGGAGGGAGCCGGTAAACCTGGAGAGGCCCAGGGTATGCTAAATTATCTCATATGTAAAAGATAAGACTTGGTGAAAAGAATGTAATAATTCTCTGATGATAAAAAAGACTCTCGAAGTGACAGCAGTAAATTGATTCAAGCAGTGAGCTCAGACCAGATACTGTCTGGGTAACACACATAAATCTAATATCCAATTTACCTGTGAAAAATCACTGACATGGCCCAAAAACATGATTTAAAAACTGACGTAAGCCACATATCGCCTCATTCAGATTGTTTGGATGTATGATGTGGTATCGACTCTATATAATTATGAATAAAGGTCTGTTTACCGTCTGGAGTTTCCATGTCCACCTCGGGTTACTGTGCGTCCTCTTCTGGCACTCGTCCAAAGGTTGGCCTATGTTAAGAGTGGTCATCTGTCTGTGTATGTGACTAACTGGCCACTGTCCAGGGTTAGGCTAGGCCGGTCACCCTTAACAATGAAGGCAGATAAATAAACGAAGAACGAATGAAAGTCTACCACACGCTTGTTAAGCTTCCAAGAGAGTGTAATTCAGAACACAATTAAGTGAAATCAAAATATATGCAAATGTACTACTAAACGGATTTATCTCATTCATGTCAGGAATCAAGCTTATTGGTGAAAAAAACAATGCTTTGCGTGGGCTTCCAGATCATTCCTAAGCCAAACATCGACCGGTGCTCCACTCGAGGCTTGAGGACCAGATAAGTGAGAGGTATTCTGATGGTGACTTTGCATTTAGTTGTTTTTGTTCTCATTGGCAATTCTGACGATTACTAATTTCAGAAGTGTGAAATGAGTGGATTTTTTGTCTGGTGTGATTAGCATCCCAGACGGAGGGCTCAGCTGTTCGCTCACATTCATTTGAGCCTGATTATGCCAAGCAGGTGTAAAATGTTTCGCTTGCTCTTCCGTATGTCAAAGCTTTTTAGAAGTCATTTGCATTATGCCACAGCAGCCTGTCAAGTGAATATTCAAGTATTTAACTTTGGGTCTAGAAGTCAAAACTACCATTTGCGTTTTCTAACTTAATATAATGAACTTGATCAGAGTACTAATGTATTGAAGTAAAAAATAGTTACCTACTCAATGGTACAATGTAGAAGAATTTGTATTATTGAATAAGTAATTGGTTAAACTGTTTAACCCAATCACACACTTCTACAGGGCAACTCTGATTGGTAGATACATCCATTATCTATTCAGAGCTAGCATTTATCAGGAAAAAATGTGAGGGAACTGATGTTTGTTTTTTTACAATTCACAATTTATAGACCCTTTCAAATTTTGTAAACAGAAAGTTACAAATTCAGGAATGGAAGCAATTGGAGGCAAGACCAAGACCAATACATTTTCAATGGAGAAAATAGAATTAGCCTCAAAATATTGCAAATGAAGATGGTTTTTGCAAAGTCCAACCACTCTGCAACATGTAGGTGATGTCAGAGCCTGGGTAGGAAACATTAGTGAATGTACCTCACATTGTATGTTTATTAAATGTACACATTAGTAACAGTTAGACTTTTTTGGCTGGAGGCAAAATTCTTGACAAGTCCTTGCAGAAATGTTGAAGACCACAATGGTTTTTTCAGTGTATGTTCAGAATTTTTCTATCTCTCACCACAAACACTACTGTTTTGGAATGTTAACTCACTTTTGCTCCAGTCGCCTCCGTTCCGGAACTTTAAACATTCCATATGATGAACATTTTAAAGGATCTAGCAATTCTTGTTCAAAGTATTAAATGCAACTCCAGACCACTGGCTGTTAATCTCATATTTCCTGAGGCAAAATAACAAGTGAAATGAAGGGAAGTTTTGAAATAAAATAATGGTGAGTGGTTTTCATGAGATTACGTAAATCCACTGAATATAAATGACACTATCATGAATACAGATCCCTATTCAGCCTTTTCTAAGTATTCATAACATCGCCCTGTCATTGTTGAACAGGAAAACATGATTGGATGTTTATGATGCTCTCTGGTGCATAAAATGAAGGCATGGGACGAGATCTGTTTACTGTACATACTTCCTGCTTTGTGTGAGTGGTAAAGGATTCGGGAATGAGAGGGCACACATCAGGTAGGGCAGCTTTAAAGAGTAACTAAAACCTGAAGCATAACACCCTTCAGGTTAAACAGTGGTACTGCGGGTCAATTTTCCTATTGGTCAAAAATATGTCATGTCTATGTCACGGGCCCTCAGGCTCTGATAGGCCCTTGCCTCATTCGGACACACACCTGTAGTGAATCAGGAGGTTGATTTGAGAGCCACATTGACCCCAAACCTTCACCAGTCTCTGTCTCCACCTGGAACTGCCCATTTATATGGCATTTAAAAAAATATATATTTTAAGTTACAATGGTGAATATTGTATAAGGTAATATTTTCAAAATCCATATTGAACACCTCTACACCTATTCTGGTTTTTATTCATATCTAAAAATACTAATAATTTTTTTCTAGAGTGGCACTGTCAGTGTTGATTAGTAACACATTTCTATCATTATCTAAATATACTGGTTGCATTGCCCATATCCCCATTATAGTTAACACATCTTAACCACTCTGTTAGCCATAAAACACAGATTATATGAATGTAATAGATATAAATCACATCTAATTTCTGAGCTGCATCATGACCTCAGTGCTATCCACGAGCAAGGTACAGCATGTTCTTCTGATCTCCATTCTGGTTTTTAGTTACATCATGTGTGGGAAATGTCTTAGTGATGGCTTTAGGTTTCATAGAAGTGCCTCGGAGATTGCTCTGTATAAGACCAGATTCAGGACTTCTGCTTGAGCATGGGAGAAGATGAATGTGATTTTGTATTGTTTGGAAGATCTTGAAAAAGCTGAAAGGGTTAAACGCGAGCCTCCATAAACAAACACAGCAATCATACACTTGACTTGGCATTTAGTATGAATACATTCTCCCAATTGGAAGCCCTTTGTTTGTCCATTATAAATCACTGAAAAAGTCTGGTCTTAATGCAATGTTCTGTTGACATAATGCTGATGATTGGAGATAGCCTGCGCAAAGCTACAAAAATGTCTGAATCATATTGAATCCCAATGACATAGGCAGAGTAGAATATAATGTAGCGTCTGCGAAAGACTGAAAGCTTTGAGTATGTGGACTGCATACAGTATGATGGTCTGGTGGAAATGCAGACTTTTTGGCAGAAGAAAGTAAGTACCTGTTGAATATCTGAGGTAAAATAACTATTTAAAAAAATGGTGTGTGGTTCTCATGAGATGGCACTCTGAACCTGACACCATCCCTATCAAACCATCGAAAGATATAAGTATTCATAACATCGTCCTGTCATTGTTGAACAAGGAAACATGATTGGATATTTATGACGCTCTCTGGTGCATAAAATGAAGGCATGGGACGAGATCTGTCTGCTGTGTCAGTTTTGTGGCTATTTCAGATGGATAGTTTCACACACTGAGCACATGGGCTGAGGTAATTATTTTCAGGTGGCTAAATTAGTTATTGCGGGGTGAATGAAGCTCCCCTTTGCATTCTTTCTTGTGATGGTGCTTTATTTTTTAACTGTATAGAGAGAGAGAGAAAGCTCCGGAGAGGAAAAATGCAACCTAATCAGAAAAAGTTGCAATGTTCTCTGTTAAATGAATTTGATTTTGAACGTGTTGGACAAGAAACCATTTTATAAATACAAAGCCTGGCCAGAAAAAGGTCAGACACTTCATTGGATCCCCTTTAGCTTTCATTACGGCACAGATTCACTGGGGAAGTGTTTCAAAAAGGGTCTGCACTGTTACAAGATTCATTTCTGTCCAATTCTTCACCAAGATCAGAGCACATCCCAAAGATTCTCAATGGGGTTAAGGTCTGGACTCTGTGGTGGCTAATCCATGTGTGAAAATGATGTCTCGGTCTCCCTGAACCACTCTTTAACAAATTGAGCCCAATGAATCCTGGCATCACCCTCTCTATTACATAGTATTTGTTTAGTTCAATTCAGTTTTTTTGGCCAGATAGTGTACGATGGTGAGAAGTAACTAATGCTGAGTTCCAGTTGTCCTCGGAGCTCAGAGAGACAGAATCTCTGAGTCGAAGCGTTCCAGTCGTTAACTCCGAAATCAACAAATCTAGGACGTTAACAGGTTCATTTAGCAGTTAGCAGGATTAGCAACAACAGGATTTTAGCTTGTTTTGATAGCCGCAGATGCTAACATACGCCACAGCAGCATGTTAACAGATACTGGGTTGACAGATGTGAATGACTCAACTCAAATTAAAACGTTCATTGAATAGTTATATTTTTGATTTTCTTGTGAAACAGGGAGCTGCCATGCCTCCGAGTACAACTGGAACGCACCATATACACTAATTTTCTGAAATACCCGTTGACTAGACTTTCAAATCTTTCTCTGTTTTGTTTTGATTCTGTTTTACTGTTTGTAAATATGTAGTACATTTGACCATCGCTGTATCGTGAAGCCTTTTTCAATACGACTGATTTATATTTCCCTCACAGTTGATTGGTCCACCCTGTTACCGCAGAGAGTATTGTGTTTCCAATAAGCAGGACTCTCTCCAAATAAACAAATTAAAGTGAGACAATTGAAAACACGAGTGAATTGAAATGGTGTCTGTTGCTGGATCTAATTGTCTTGAAACGCTTCTATGATTTCTTGCTTACCATTGTGAGTATTGGGAATCAATCCTCTCCTACGATCTGCTCTGGTATTTGCTTGAGTACTGCACCTCTAAAGACTGGGCTGGGTTTGATTGACATTTCCCTAATATTTTTTTAACTGACCATTGGGACTATGCTATTAGCGTTCTAACTGAAGAGGCATTGACGTGGCGTCTGCTAATGTCAAAATAAACCATCTTTAGCTCATTCTTCCACCCTGCTGCTTAATTATGGACTAAAATAGATTCCGCATTGTCACTCATGAACTGTGCACACCATACCTCTGAAAACCCACTAGGAATCAGTATAGCCAAAGACCACACACACCTTTTACAGCCATGTCATTCATAGCTCATCTCTACATTTGTATGTCTCCTCATGGCTTAGCACCGTAAGTACATCTCCGACCCATGCCTGAGATCTGCTGGTACTTAAATTCAGGACTAAACACGGTGAAGCAGCTTTCAATTTGATGGGGCTAAAATCTGGAATAGTCTCCCCCGATGATATGACAGCTGAATGAATTTTAAACGTAATCATATTTGTATTGATTGTTGCCTTGCCTTTGTTTGGACTTGATGTTCAGTCTCTTATGTGCTACCCAAAATAGTCATTTTAGGCTTTCAAGAATTCTAATGACACATCCCCAGAAGACTGCACTTTTAACAGTTTATAGAACTGAAGTCAGGCTCTACAGAGGTACAAAGACAGCATTAGTTGAATGCTGGACCAGCAGGTAACATCATGTAAACGTGGCCATGATAATTGGTGCTAATTAATTATCCCCACAGTTACGCTGCTGTGATATTTTTAGCCAGGTCAGTCATTTGATGATTGCTCCAGGTAGCATTCTGCATTCATCCAAGAGACAGCACACATTCATCTCACACAACACATGCTCACCTGAATTAAAAGATTAAAAATGGTTGAGTGGATTGAACATGGTCGTGTGATTGGTGGTTGGAGAGGCTGATGGCGTGAAATGGCAGCCACGTCACTGTTAGGGCAGCTGTGGCTACAGTAGCTTACCACCACCAGTGCAAATAATGGACTTAATTTTAAAGCACTTTGGGTATCACATGTTTTTAGCGTGTAACTCACACATGCAAAAACTGATTTGGCTGAAATTTCTCTCACAGGTGCCGAGAGCGAGGGCCGTTCGACGCCGCTTGCGGCTTTAATGATTATTATTCTTCAGTACAGCACAAACCAACAGACAATTAAAAGGGGGTAGACAAATGGCCAAAAATATATTTAAAAAAACCTTCTTGGTGGAGTTAATCATGTCTAAACTCTATCAAAACCAGGTCAAGTCTAACTAAACAAGGACTTAACCAGAACTGTAACAGGATACATAGTGAACGTTTAAACTGGGTCCAAATTGTGGCAGATAATAAAAGCAGTGCACTCCACAGAACACAACATGAATAGTTTCTACCTCTCCAGTTGGATGTTGTTGAATCTGGCCTGTGCCCAGTGTGAGCTTGAACAAAAGGTCAATTGAATTTCAGACACAGTGACACAGAGATGGATGTGAAGTGGACAGGAGACAGACAAGGCCCAGTAGGAGGACCTCACTATGCCATGACAAGGACAGTGTGGGGAAGGTGATAGCATTAGCATTAGCATAGGTCAGGCTTCAGACAGTAGGCTATAGGGTTTTGAGGTGGGTAAAGCAGCCAAATAGTTGAACCCAATACAGATCCCAGCATAAAAATGATCAGATTCAACATTTGTGGCTTTTTTGGAGGATATTTCTTATATGAATCCCATATAGTTAATAGAGAATTCTGGCCCCTGCCCCCCATCTGAGGGTATGACATCATCACGTTCTAGAACCTGAAACCCAGTGATGTTTCATCTCTTCTGATTACTCTTATTCAAGTTGACTATAGGCATATAGCCTTTCACAGCTGGAGTACATTCTGCACAATGGCCAGTTAGTTGCAGGGCTGACACAGAGACATACACTGACAACCATTCACTCAGATATGTATTGATTATAAGAAAATGTCTTACTGCGAGTCTCTGGTGAGTAAAAGTAAAAAATGTAAATAAATAAATGCTTCAAATTGACCCTACACTTTCACATGTATTCAATTTAGAGCCACAAATTCACCTAGTCTTTGAATGGTAGGAGGCAACTGGAGAGAACCCACACTGACACAGGGAGTACATGCAGATTCTACTTAGAGTAACCTCATGTTGCCATTGTGCCTTTGAGCAAGACACTCCGCCCACTTTTCCACAAGACACAGTGACCATATGGTGTATGGATGTGTTAATGTGTTTGGTGATGAGGACTTTGTGGCAGTATGGCTGCCAAATCTCTGTCAGTCTGCCCCAGGCCAGCTG
This sequence comes from Philypnodon macrostomus, assembly GCA_036025475.1. Taxonomy (NCBI): domain Eukaryota; kingdom Metazoa; phylum Chordata; class Actinopteri; order Gobiiformes; family Eleotridae; genus Philypnodon; species Philypnodon macrostomus. Next base: position 445 of record JAVQKC010146940.1, on the reverse strand, counting down.
TGGTGCTTACCACCAAAATAAGTGATTGTGGTTTGTATGAATGAGTACAGCTCTTTGGGAGTCTTCCAAAGCACCAGTAAAAGCATTGTCCTGTGGCTCAAAAGCTCCTCAAACGTTACCCAATAATTAAAGTTCAACTTGAGTTACCAGCAGCCAACACTTTACAATCCCAAGGCTGTTCTTTCCATATCCACTTCTTTCAAAAGCACACGTAAAACATTTCGATTTGGGACGGCCCAGTATCATAGCAACACGGACCGATGCAAATGGAGTCTTTGTGAAGGTCCTGTAAGAGCAGCCTGAGCACGAGAGTGAAGAGGGAAGACCAGTGCAGTGTTAATTTTGACAGCAGATTTTAATTTAGTTTTAGTCTTAGTCTTTTGACGAAAATGTAATTTAGTTTTAGTCAAAATTTAGTCATCTCATTCTTTTTAGTTTTAGTCTA
>JAVQKC010146930.1:0-10805 GCA_036025475.1 Philypnodon macrostomus | reverse complement strand
AGACGTACGGGGCAACGTATGGGGCAGACGTACGGGGCAGACGTACGGGGCAGACGTATGGGGTCGTTTTCGCCGATATACACTTTGCTGTCGGGGACGACAGCACAGGCCTTGTTTGTCTCTTGATAATGTCTGCTGGATTTTCTTTCTCTGTCCATTTCTGAACCTGTTGTAAAATATAGTCTACATATATGTGAAGGAAATTGAACAAACTGGCTTCTGAAGTTATCCTTTTTGCTCAACTGGTGAACATCAGCCACTATCTAGGCCAAGGGTGGGCAAACTGCGGCCCGGGGGCCACATGAGCTTTTTTAATCCGGCCCACCAAGCATTTTCTAATTTTTTTAATTACAAAAGACGTGTTTTCACTGAGGTCCGATCGAAGGCTGTATGTCTCATTTGTCAAGAAAAGGCTGCAGTTTACAAAGAATACAATATGAGCCGGCCCACTTGGCACATTCTGAAACCCCATGTGGCCTTTGAGTCAAAAAGTTTGCTCACCCGTGATCTAGACTTATATCAATATTAGTTAACATTGTGAATATCGGCCCACACCGATGATGCGCTGATATTGAAGCCAATCAATACCTAAAACTGGTATCTTAATGTTTTAACAATTCTAAGGACATGTTAAAGATGTTTAGGTGTATGTAAAAGTCCCCCTCTCAATCTTGGTATCTCCTGCTTTTGGATTAGGGGGATAAGCTGACAGAAAATACACACCACTAGTGAGTGTGTGAGTAACTCTAGCTGGATTAAGCAACGCACAAATACTCTCCCTATCAAAGACCTCCACTGTTGGGCACACATACACATACACACAGATACACATACAAAGGGCTTTCCGCCTTCTTGGTCATATCACATAAAGCTCATTCATTGCCAATTATTAACACTCAGTGGGCACATGTGTTTAGCTAGCTGTGTACATTTGGTGCAGCCCCTCTGGCACGTTGTCTTCAAACCACTCAGAAGTTCCACTGTGTGTGTGTGTGTGTTTTTGGCAATGACAGTTCAAAGAGAAGTAGAAATGCAAGGGTGGGAGCTTCCCTTGGCATATATCCTAATTTGAAATTGCACCACGTCTTCCTGCAGCTGTCTCTGGCTATGAATATACAGTGACAGGTAAAATAGAAAAAAAGTGAGGTTGTTTAAGGGCTCAACTTTTAAGCAATCGTCTTAGTTCTTCTCACACATCTATGTCTTTAGGGAATCTTGTTGAAACTACGACTATGAGTAAGTGCAGTCTAACCTAAATTCCAATTCTGGCCCCTTCAAATGTAAAGTCTGCAACTGATATCCCAGTGCTGATTCATGGCCCACACACACCACACACAACAGCCATCCCTCTGTCTGAAGCTTACGGTGGATGTGTGTGAAAAGAAAAGAGCTTACATTTAGGTAGGCTGAGAGAAATCACAAAGGTTGTATCTGGGTCAAAATACAAGTCTACTAAATACTTGTTGTGTTGTGTTCTGAATTGAATGTAAGACAATTATGCGTCTGATATAGAGCATGACAATGAATTGGCAATAAATTGAAAAACTAGAGCAGCAGGAGTATGGAGAAAAAAAGTATAAATGTTTTTAGCTCAAATTTAATATAACTTTTCAACATGAGCTCAAGCCATTAATTTTATTCAAAATGTATATTATCCATTATATCATGACACCTGTCATGCAGAGTGATGCAAAAATAACTGCATCTCTACATCTGCACCTCTACAAGCTATTTCGGTGTGCACTACATTTTTATCTTTTAGCCTCTTTTATACTGTCAGGGACACCAGGCCCAAAAGTAGGAGGACGACCGGGGGCGTCATCGTCACAGGCCTAATTAATATTTTTTTCTCTATTGTTTAGTTTTTGTAATCTGATTTATTGCACAGCTCTGTGTAGAACTATAATCTGCCTAACAATAGCATCATAACATTATATAACAAGGTGTATATCGGCGAAACGGCCTCATACGTCTGCCCCATACGTCACCAACGGGCACCTTAATCAGACATTGTTTGATTTCTAAGGGTTTTAATATTGTTAACGAGCAATTAAGAGGCCTCGCCCCAAACCATGACAATTATGGGAAGGGTCTATTTTACTTTTTTGATTTGTCTGGATGTTTGTGAACAATATTTTTGCCAAATCTTTCAGTCTATAGGGGGCGCTATAGAGGTAACTGCCATGATATTGGTCAAATGTGTTCAGGGCCGGGGGGTAATTATATCGGCGAAACGACGATATTATGGAATCACAGTGTTCGTCCGCGTCCGCAGATCCTAGCTTTGAACGCGATAACTCAAAAACGAATTGCCGGATCAGTTTCATAAACGAAATCTCATGAATGTTGTCACAGTGATCCGGGCAATTGTATACTTAATGTACATAGGCACATTACAGTGTACCCAACATAAAATATTATTATGACCCCACCCTACAACAAACAGGAAGTCGGACATTTTGAATTGAATTTGGGAGGTCAGGTATATTTGACAGCCACTAAGGTGCACATACTTTGCCCGATTAGGCTCTAACCTGAAATACCTATAACCCCCCGGCCCTGAACACATCTGACTAATATGAGGGCAGTTACCTCTATAGCGCCCCCTATAGACTGAAAGAAGAATGTATGGGCAGACGTATGGGGCCGTTTCGCCAATATACACCTTGCTGTCGGGGACGACAGCACAGGCCTAGTTGTCTATTGGCAACAGAACACCAAATGTAAGAATATATAGACAAACAATATTATGTAGTTAGCTGTTTGACATGTCTGTTAGTATATTACCTGTTTTTTTTAAATGTCCTCTCTTGTAAAACTATTTCCAGGGATATTGTCTAATTATCTAATCATCAGCAGGGAGGCTATTCTTCACATATCACTTATGAGCTCAGGCGTCTTCCCTCCAGGGTGTGGCTCACATCATTTACATTTCATTAAGGCTCTCTGTGAGACATCATTGATTCTCTGTGAACCTGGAGTTTCCATGATGCACACAGGGTGGGGAGTGGTAAGAGGGGGGGGACGAGGTGGACGTGTTGCCCGTCAGAAGCTGTCAGGAGCTGTCACGGGATAGGATCCAGAGCCTTGGCTCCAAACAGCCCGGCCCGCCAGCTGCCACCTCTCTGACACTGGGTGAGACCATCCATCTGGCTGAGAGAGGCCCACCGCGGCCAGATCCTGAGCCTAGATGAACAGGAAGTCAGGAATGTGCACTTATGGGCAGAAATGTTGTCCGGGCAAAGGTTTATGAACATCTATACTACGGAACATATGGAATCATTATTTGACTGCATTTCAAATTAGGAAGATATATTGCATCTGCTTTATCAATACATAAACAGAGTGCACACTTTTATCAATCTTCAGGGTCATAACAAGATATAATCTGCAATGCTGTTTTGGAACCAACACAAAAATGAGCTGTGTATGTAAGTATTCATTTACTGTTTATGTTCATATTTTATTATTCATGTGCCACACTTTTTTGCTGCACCAATCATTGCATGCAACTTTTATGGCACATTACATTTTCAAATATATTTTCTTGATTTTTATATCTTGATCCACAATTTGGGAACAATGTTTTAAAGCTCTTCAAAGAAAATATTTTCTGGTCTGAATTGCCGCCCTATTTAATATGCATACTCAGAATCCCACAAATTACAGTCAAAACCTTTGTTCAGTCCCATCTAGCTGAACTTTGCTTAGTCGTGACTTGGTCCTGTTTAGTATGTTCTCCACTATATAACACTCACACACATACTATAAGCTATTCTGGAGTAATTGTGAACACAAACTGTGGTGTTGTCTCCATGAATCACTCTGTCACACTCTGAGCCGGTGAACAGCTGTGACAGGTTGCCAACACAAATAAACAACTTTAAGACATGTCTCTGAAGCTCAGACAGTACTTCTCTGTTGTATAGTTTTAATATAGTTGCACATGAATCACATTATAGAGAGCAATAATCTTTAAGAGCCAATGTCACGATTCCTCTGTTCCAATTTAGACATGTCACAGTGCTATCTCTATCCACTCATGGCAGGTTCCATGAGGATTTGTACTGCCGAGATGATCATGTAAAACAATAGCATGCTGCCTATATAAGCGGGGAGCCGGGTATAATGTTGAAGCAGGAGAGGTCAGTGGAGTTGCCAGACATATGGAGAGCATTTAAATACATTCAGACTCCGCTCAGGCCACAACAAAGCTACGCACAGTGTTGTACATCTTGTTTTGGTAACATCTCATTTTCATAAGAATCCTAAACAGCCACAACCTTTCCCCAAAATTCTGGATCCATTTTACTAAAAGAAACTTGATTTAATATAATTACACAAGTACAATGCCTGCTGGAACACTGTGATGACTAAATTTGATTGAGTAGCCATGTCTTGATGTTGGGATAAAATATATTAATAAAAAAAACTTTACCTGAAGCACAGCAGATAAAATAGCATAGTGCAAAACATAGCTCAGTCATATTTTATTTTACATGTGTAACTACATTGTGTTTGCCTCATTAAGTACATTGTAATACACTGTGTAACAAACAAACATTGTACAGAATGGTTAAGGTTAGGGTTAGGTACAATGTAGTTACACGTAATTACAGTTTGTTACACACAGAGGTGGGTAGAGTAGCCAATACTTTTACTCATATAAGAGTACCGTTACTTCAAAATAATGTTACTCAAGAAAACCTAAAAAGTACTCATTCACATAACTAAGAGTAGAAAAGTACGTTTGAAAAAAACGACTTAAGTCCTGAGTAACTGTTTTAGCGTAATGTTCGATTATCTGTTTAATTAAAAAAAAATAAAAAAAATTAATAAACAGATTTTTAAATTTTCAAAAGATAAATAATATTTTTTTTAAATTTAGGCACAAGAAACAGAATTTCCACATCATCACATTTTTTTCACATAAAGCTGTTCTTACATGACACACAGAGGTGGGTAAAAGTACTTTTACACTTTCTAGATGTCCAAGATTTTACTCAAGTAAGAGTACAGTTACTTCAAGTATTGTGCTACTAAGCTACTCTATGGAGTACAATTTATTTAAAAAGCTACTCAAGTAAATGTAACTGAGTAAATGTAACTAAGTACTACCCACCTCTGGTTGCACAGTGTATTACATTGTATTTAATGAGGTAGATACAGTTACGCATTGCACACAGCAAACATACCAGGTCACTTTATTTGACATATCCCTTAACTATACTGTATCTACCTCATTAAGTACACAAATTGTAAAAGCATGTAACTACATTGACCCAACCCTAAAGTGTTACCAGATTTTGGTAAAGGCTATTCATCAAAAGAGAAAGTCCTAATATGCATCTTTTACCACTCAACTTAGGTATTTAAAACATTAGCAGCAAACTGGATTTTAAACAAAGCATCCAATCCAGCACATTTGGGAGAGGCACTGGTGCTATCTGGCTCAACCGGCAATAAAATTAACCCCCCCCCCCCCCTTGTATCTCACAATGTACAGAATCTTAAAAATGTATTTGTAAGATACAACCTCTCCACTGAACAAGGCACATAGATGTTTGTTCTTAGGGTCTTGAGAAGATTCAATTGATCCGAAAATGTTCCTGCCTGTCACTTAGGACTCAACATGTGGCCTATTACCAACACCCAGACAATGCCGAACACAAAATAGTCTTGAATACATCAGCGCTCTGGCAATTAACTAGATAGACCTGTGGCTGAAGCACATCCCTATCGCCCTCATTATCAACACGGAAGTCAAACAAGGTTATATTTATGAGCAAGTTCAGTTTGACAATTTGCTGAATAAATGTGAGAGCAAGTCTTTCTAGTGTGAGCTTTGTGACTAACCCTGCCTAAAGCCCATAGTTGCTGGGATAGGCTTCTTTCCTCTAAAAGTGTATGATAAAAGAATTTGGTTACACTGTAAAATGAGCCAAGGGGTGAATGAAGCTTTAGCAAAACTGATTTACACCTTGCATTTTTGCAACTGAACCATTATAATCAAGTCTCTATTTTCTGCATTCTTTCTGTGCATTGGGACACTTCATTTATTTTTATGTAATCTGAACTTGTCAAATGTTACTCTGTCGGAGAATACCCGATCTGAAGAAATCAGTCGTTGGTGGTCTCCGAAGTGACTCCAAAAATGGCTGGCAGTGTATTCTAGTGTTTGTATTGGCTTTTCATCTTTCCATTTTTCCATTATCAGTCAGGCTGTGTTGTGTTGTAAGTGTTGTTCAGTTTTGCCACCAGAGGATAGTGTCAGGTTTTTGCGCACTCACAGATACGTCAGTGTGGCACGGTGACAGGCAGCTTGTTTGAATAAAGACCTCACAAGGATTGAGAACGCAGAGGCTTGGCTGTTGGGAAGGTATTTACAGAAACACATGCACATGACAACACAAAACAGAAAACAACAGGGATCATCAAGTCATCTGTAGTGGAAGTGAAAATACTATCATCAAGCTTCCATTCATCTTCTTCTGTTTATTTCTGTTGCAGGGTTGTAGGTGGCTAGACCCAGTGACTTTGGACCTTAGGCGGGGTACACACTGGACCACACCCAGTAAGTCATTCATGAAGCGACAGTCAAACACCCACTCTTGTTTTCTAGGGACAGTTTTAGTCAATTCTCCTAACACATGCCTGCCTTGTGGAAGAAAGGGTTGAAAACTGAAACCACAACCAATAATGTGAAGTCAAGGTATATGTAATGGAAAGTAGCCAGCCTAAATTATTATTATTATTATGAATTTTGATTTACCCAATTTTATAATGATCTTAAATTGCATGTGATTAGACAAACAAGTGAGAAATACAGCTGAATTGAAACCATGAGCGAATGTGACTGTTGCCTAACACCCATAGAGTACTCCACGCAGAGCTAAGTGTAAGGCCTGCTGTAGCATCTGTTGCTGGTTTTTTGGAATAGAAAGTCTTTAATGCCAATGTGTTGTCCAAAATACAGGAAAACTGGACGAACGACAACAAAAGTGTGTGAAACCAGAGGGGGACTTTTAAATAACTGTATGTAAATCAAATATAATAACACAAATGTCAAGCAAATTACTGATTTTCCACAAAACCCAATTCTCAAGAGCTTTCTGACGCCTCTCACCGAGCTGTGTCTGGCTCTGTTTCTTTGTTGCTTTTTGCCATTATGTAGACACACGTCCAAGGTGTCAACCACAAAGATGAAAGCTTTTTTCAGCAGGTTAGAGCTCTAAATAGAGTCTGCAAGTCATCTCTGTGTTAATGTGGGTTTCTCCTCTCATCATCCAAGGTGATTAACTTAAGTGAATGGTTGTCTTTCTGGGTATGTCTTTAGGAGTTTGACCTGCAACTAACTGGCCTTTGCATCCCACCTCAGGCCAATAGTTGATGGATTAGCTCTGTTCACCAGTGATTCCTAAATTTGAGTCCGGGGCCCCCTAGGGATCCGCGAAGGTCCTACAGGGGGGCCCCCAAAGCCTCTGCAGCAGTCGTGAAAAGAATTTTAGTTTGAAATCAATACAAAATATGTGGATTATATAATATTCAATCAAATTTCAGTTCAAGCCATTTATAGTTATAGAGTGTGTTGTTTTCAATAGACATTTTGATGAAACAGATGACTAAGTTTTGTATTTTGAAGATGTGACATAGAAGCTGTGACTGTACCCCAGACTCAAATTAAGCCACAAAGCCTAGTTGCTTCTCAGCCGATCTGCTGTTAAGGACTGCTCAATCGTGCACACCGTCATTCAACCCGGGGCTCTAATAATCAGTGTTTAGATTGCGTTTGCAAAATATGAACTTGGAAGCAGCAGTAGATGACATCCTCCATAAAGTGTCATATTAGAGAAGTAATAAAAACGATATTTGATACAGTCCTTGTCCCTTGATTATTATCATAACATATATGAGTCATGTTTGTAGCTACTTGAAAAGCCCTGACTGCAGAGCTAAGGCAACCAATGTGTAACCTCTTGATCTGGATCTAGTTTTGGGGGGGTTTGTAAGGGGCTTGAACGTGGTGTGTGGTTTAGACCTGGTTCAGTCCTGGTTTAGACTTGGTTTAAGACCTTATTTGTCCTAGGTTAGACTTGGTTTAGTCTTTAATCCAACCTGGTTTAGAGCTGGTATGTGGTTTTACCTGGTTTAGTCCTGGTTTGGAACTCATTTAAACTAATTTGATACCACATTGATTTAGGCCTGGTGTAGTCTTTGTTTTCACCTGGTTTCAACCTGATATAAATCTGATATTAACCTGGGTTTGTCCTGGTTTAGAACTGATTTAGACATAGGTTCATACTGGTATTCATAGCCCTGTTTGTTCCAGTATTATTCCCTCTGATATAGCAATTAATATAACCCTTAGCTCTGGTTTAGTCCTTGTTTACAAATGATAAATATTGTATATTATTTATTGGTTTTATATATGTATCGTCAACATCATTCTTTTCAGCCTTAATGTCAGGATTATGCAGATCTGACCTGGTTCAGTACTGATATAAATCCTAATTTAGTTGTAGCTACTTGAACAGTCCTGACTCCAGAACCCAGGCAGCCAATGTCCAATAGTTTACCCTACACCTATTTTATCTGTCCCATTTGCTGTATTTATAGGTATATAATCACTATATTAAGAGTTTCCACATCTCAGCCTGCTTCCAAGGGTGTAATAATATAATGCCCTGGGCACATTGGATTTTACATAATGGTGTGAAGGTTGTGAGAGAAATATATGCTCATAAAAGCAAATGCACAAGGGAGAGTCTGGTTAATAAAGTATAATAATCACATGACAAACAATCAACCCCCCATTTCTGCTCATAAAAGAGTTGGCCAAAAGAAAATTAGATCATATAGAACAAGATATGAATTGTATTTCAGTGGTGAAGTTTTGTGTAATAATAGTCTCTTTCATCAAGATGTTGTGGGTTCAATTCCCAGGTCAGAAAGCTGGCAAGATCTTCTAGTTTACTGTAGATTTTCTCAGGGAACTCAGGTTTCCTCTCACCATCCAAAGACAGGTATGATAGACAACTAACTTTAGTCCTGGTTTGGTCCTATACTGGTTTAGACCTGGTTCAGACCTAGTGCCCCTTTTCCACTAATACGCTACTCGGCCTGGTTCCACTTGGTTTTCACTTACTGAAACGGTTTGCCTGCCCCTGATTGGCTGGTGCTAGACAAGTCATTGGCTAAGAGGTGTGGTGTTCCACCCACTTTATGGCTGGGCTGTGGAGTACTTTTTTATAACGGGAAAAACTCCAGTACTTGGGGTACTCAGGCTTCCTCCCATTGGTGAAGTTAACTGTATGCCTCTAGGGGTCGGTGCTGTGACTAAGTGGTTGATTGGCCATGGTGTATTGTGTAGCCCACCTCAAGCCAATAGTTGCAGGACAAAAATATGGTGAATAAATTGTAGCCGGAATAGTTAATGTAGTTATAGTATAGCTCAGCATTTTCTCAGTACCACCAAAATAACTAAATCAGGACTAACCCAGGACTGAAGCAAGTACTACAATAGAGATTCAATGCAAAAAGGGATTTTCCAGGAACACAAAATCAGATCTAAACCAGGTCTAACCAGATTCAAACCAGGACTAAATCAGGTCTAGACTAAACCAAGTATTATCAGCTAGAACCAGAACAAAACCCGATCTAAACCAGAACCCAATCTACAATAAGCCTAAACCAGCTCTAACCAGTAGCCCAAGTACCACGAGTAGTATGTACCACAGTTTGAGAACCCCCTCTACATTATTCACCCACAGCTTCTAAACACAAAGTCTCCATATAATTACTTTGTGTGGTTGTACTGTCACAATAACTTTTTATTGAGCCTATATTAATTGATCCATGTTTTGACCTCCCCCACTCTGACCTCCTGTGGGCCCAGCTTCCTCTATGGACTCTTGCCAAGCCTGTGTCCTTAGCTCTGCATAAAACTAAATGAGAAGCTATGGGGCTGCTCTCTAAAGCCAGGGGATATTGTTCGATTTCACGTCAGCCCCCCAGGAGGCAATTTACACAGGCCAGCAGCATGCTAATCAAGCTGCTATTAAAGCCACTATGTTTTCTCTCACAGCTATCGCAACAAGGCACTGTGTAAAGAAAAAGTATCATTGGGCTCACTCAAAGAACAAGGGAAGTGGTTCTCAAACTGGGGTATAGTTACTACTGTGGGTATGCAGGTTCTTTCTAGTAGTACCCAGTTCAAGATTTCGTTTTATGTAGCGACAGACCCCACAATCACACCCTGGTGGTGGTAAACTACCTTTGTAGCTACAGCTGCCCTGAGACACACTGACGGAGACATGGCAGCCAACAAAGCCCTCTCCAAGCACCATCAAAAAGAAAACACACAACCACATTTATTCAGACACAAGGTGGATTAAGTGTCTTACCCAAGGACACAATGAAAGTATGCACAGTTCAGACCAGTTTAGACCTGAGTTAGACTTAGAGTTAGTTTAGTTATGTTTAGACCTGTTTACAGCTAGTCTAGTTCTGGTTTAGTCCTAGTTTGGACCTGGTGTAGTCCTAATTTGGGCTGGTTTTACACCTGGTTTAAATCTCATTTAGTCCGTGTTTAGTCCTGATCCAGACTCCCTTTAGATTCAAGATTCAACATTCAAAGTGTTTATTGTCATATATAAAGTAAAATGTTAAAGACTATGTACGCTACATTAGCTGTTATGTCAGCAGTAAACAGTGGTTGTGAAGATGCAGGTAAAACATTCAATCAGTTACATGCAACTGTATGTAAACAGGTTACTCATCAGGTACAGTATAAATATTCATGTGCA
>JAVQKC010146904.1:0-21665 GCA_036025475.1 Philypnodon macrostomus | reverse complement strand
TCACTTCACAGGTGTGCCCTGTCAGGGTTAATAAGTGGGATTTCTTGCCTTTTCATGAAAATAAAGAAAACTCATTGAATGAATGAGGTGTGTCCAAACCTTTGGTCTGTACTGTATTTACTAGTCACCAAAAGTTAGAAATATTCTACTTCTGGGTGAAATTTGTGTGAAATGTTCATGCCACAGTAACATTTCTTGAAAGTAGGGTATTTAAGTAGAACCAGGTGACAGTAATGTATTGTGTGACTATGATTAGTGTATATCTCAATTTTGTGTCATGTCCATTGGATTCTGTCTTCTCCATCCCCTTTCAATACAAATGCATCAAACCTCTTCTATTGCCATACAGTATGTTGTATCAGTGAACAGTAGCCCAGTAGCCTCTGTGTCTGTAGTCTCTAGAACAATGGTGCATTCAATGGCCGCTGTAATAAGCCGTGAATTGTCTTGACGTTGATGATGTCGTCTTGTCCATTTGTGTTTGGCCCGGGCCCAGCTCTGGTCAAACGATATATTTTACAAATCCGGGTTACAATGAGAGCCAGCCGCTGACAGCAGGGAAGAGCAGGATTCATATGGAACATACTGTTGTTGTTATGAGTCGGGGAAACTGTCCAGCTGCCGACTGAGAAGAAATGTACAAGATCTTATGGTTCAAACCACAGCAACGTTACTTCTCAGTTTAATGTCTCCTGCTTCACAGACACAGAAACCCACACTGTAAAAATAAAAAGCAACTGCCTTATAAATACTACATTGTCAAATTTGAGCTACACATACCTAAACAAATCTAGAAATTCAACTCGATTTCTGCAGTTAACAACACTTTTCTTTCTCACCTTCATGGTCAAATTTTCAAAAGTTAAAATGGATTATCTTTATCTAGTGACTTCAATTCACACAAGTTCAGAAATGCTAAGGAATGTGTTTTTTTCTGATCTGATAGTTAATTAGTTAGTTAGTTATTGTGTGTTTTTGAGAATCCTTTTTTGTATCTGTATCTATTATAGCAGCTATGGACCTTAGGAGCGGGACAGTTGCAGGGTTAACATTTAGAGACACACACATTGACAGTCAACCAAGTATTCTCACTTTCATTCGTTGGAGTACATTTTTGACACGAATAGAGGTATGTTTTGAAGGCAAATGGTTTCCCAGATGAGAAGAGAAGTAAGGTGAACATTTACAGTGTAGCATAAACAAATCGATGCATTCAAGGACATTCTGGAGGAAGTTTTCCACCGATGGCAGTGATACAGGGGTCTGTTTATTTTTATTTCATTTCGTTCTGCCCCCACTTACACTTTACCTCGTGGTTTAAGGAGGCTGAGAGATGTTCTGGAGCAGCTGCACACATATCTGTCTTATTTAACTCTGGTGCATGTTTTCTGGTAATATGCAAAAAGTATAACGTTTGGCTAGGATCAGGGGTTAGGGTTAGCACTCGAATAACTAATAATAGAGCTTAATGAATAACCAACAATAATAAGCTGTAGTCTGGGGGTTACCTTAAATTAGAAATTGTAAAAAAAAAAAAAAAGGAAAAAAAGGAAAAAAATAAATAATAATATTATTTTTTACCATGTTCTATGATGTAAAGTTTTTTATTTATTTATTTTTTCATAATTATTATTTCACTTAGTCCCCTGGCCTCTACGGCAGCATCAAAGTTTGTGTAGGTTGCCACACCACTCAAAAACCTTTGGTTGGTTAAAGTGATAGCCTATAAAAACTGATTTGATGTTGCTGTAGAGGCCAGGGGAGGTGCTTACATCACAGAACAGGATCAGACAGTACATTTGAACAATTTTTCTTGTATTTCTTGATTTTGGAAACCTCCCGACTTCAGCTTTAACCAGCTAAACATTTCAAAACCAAAGACACTGAAAGTAACCAGCGGAACATTTAATCAGGTCACAAAAGGGAGCCAGCTGCTATTGCCCGACCAGTCACTCACAATTCAACAGGTTAATCCTTCATTCTGTCAGCATTCATATCCAGCTCTCAGCACCAGCTCGCCCATCAGCTGGCCCTTTACCAATACAGCCCAACCACCTAACATCATCTCATCACGAATAGGGTTAAGGCTACACTGAAATGGGTTTAAGCACTAAATAGATACCAGCAGCTGCACGAACCATGTCTGACTCATTAGCGCTGGGACGATATGAATCTCAATGGTGTGTATGTGTAGTTATTTTCTGTAATACCCCTATAGTTTCATTTCAGGTTTGGTTTGGGTCCAGGTGGTTGGCTTTAATGTAGTCCAGATGGGAGACTCGGAGCTCGGAGAGAAAGACCGGACAGATTTTTCCAGAGTTTTCAGTTGAACCAGGGCTTTGCTAGTAAAAGCAGAGGAGATTTTCACAGTTTCGCAGACAAAACCGTGCATTTTGAATTCTCCGGGGGGATCGGGAGAGCGAGCGAGACCGCAATGTTATACTTTGTTTTTATTAAAGGTTTTGATTGACAGCTTGGAGGGAATTTTCCAGTATTAAAGCGGGGGTCTTATTGGAGAGGACAGAGCGGAGGGACCTGGCGAACAGCTCCTGACTGATGCTTGGCTCGGGTTTGGACCTTGTACCTCTTCCGCTGTTTGTCTCTCGATTAGGAGAGGTTAATAAAGTCGAAACCGCTTCCAGATCTTTCATCTCTCATTCACTTTGTCAGGATTTTTATCGTCTGTAATTACGTTTTGGATTCAAGTCTCATACAATACATTTACATTTCTACTTTAGTGTTGTATAATAAATGAAGGATTTCAACCACTCATACACCTCTGGCTAACCACTGGCTCTGCAAATCACTAGCTAGCATTAAACTTTCCTGTGCAAACAACACCAGCGTTTTAGACAGCATATTACTAGGCTTCAGCTGCACAATATATTTTTTGTGAGTTGGTACATTCACAAATTTCCCCAGAATCCAGCTTGCTTTCCAAGGTAAAGGGAATACAATGATTAGTTTTAGATTTAGATCCAAAACACTGTATGGATTCTATGCCAATATGAGCCCAAGTGGAACACTAAAGGAACAAATGGTGTAGTCCTGTAGATTGCATCCATACCATTTGGTAAGAGGTTGTGATAAATGAAACGGATTCCCAGTTTGAATCCAATGTGAAATCTCCGTGTCAGAAGCCCTGTAGTCTTCACTGTGGGGAGGCGGCACATGGTCAGAGTTAGGTGTACATGCCTGCCCTCTGCACTGTAAAAGTTGACAGTGCAGTAAAAGGATGAAACACTTACAGATCTTTGAGGGGCCTGATCGTTCAATACATGCACACAGGGGCATGTTGTGTTTTCTTTTAGTTGCTAAGATTTCATATGTCTCTCCAGTGATTGTCAGCTGGCGGTCACAAATGCAGGACTTGGTTTAGTTCTGACTCTGGTTTTCATCCCTGACACCAATCACTGAGCCGAAACTGTAATATAAAATCTCTTATGATAGACTGAGCTGAGGCAGAGTGATTCTTTCAACATTATTTGCATACACATGTAAAAAAGTGGATTAGTTGTGGTTTCTTGTTCTTGGCTGTAGTATACTGTTAATATATATATAATACTGTTCAGATAAAACAGTGTCAACACACAAATGGTATTAATTCTTAAGGTCTCTGTACTTTTTTATAAATATATATATTTACATGTTCTTAATCCTGTTTGCTTTTCATCTGGTGAGTGTCTATAGCACATACTACAAATGTTGTATTACTCAAGTTTGCCCTTAAAAGAACCCTATTAAAAACAGCAATCACATTTAATAAGACACTAAACAAATGACCAACTGCCAAATATGACATTTCATTTAGGTTTTGTGATAGCTGTTCTCTGTTAGCAACAGCCATTAATTCAGTGACAATAAGTAGGTTTTGTAATTTGACTCTCTGGAAAAACTCACATTGTTATGTGAAAATAAATGATAGAATGAAGTTAGTTTGTGACATTTTACACTGCAATATTTATCTGTATTTGTATGTAATATTATCAAAAGTCACAGTGTTGTATAATGACAATGGACACACCATTAACTTACTGACTGAGAGGAAAGAGTCTTAATTTACTCTACCTTCACCATATTGTTGTCTCAGACACTTGACAATGGCACATTTATTTTAAAATTGTATTTTGGGGAATAATAAAGTGAAATTGAATAATTTCAGGTGCACTATAGTGCCCGGCACACTGGTTGAAAACCAAGGTATCTATTAACCTTGATGGTTGCATTACTGCTTGAGTCTGAACTTGGTCAAAGGCTGTTTTGGTTTGATAACTGTTTTCTGGGATCCCTCCCAAAGCATCATACATTGGCTTTGGCCTTGACTTAATGTGGTTTTCACAACAACCATACTTACTACTGCCACTCCCACTGTGACACTGGGGCAACAGGAGGCCATTCAAGGGGGGACAGATATAAAAATGAATACAAAATCATCTTAAAACAAATATATTTACAGCTATAGTCTTGAATATAGAAGAGTTTCACCAAGCCAGAATAATCAAAACCATTAGTCTGCATTTAAATATTTAAAACCACCATTATCCTCTTCTTTTGTGGCAAACTTTTCAGGGCTGGCTTCTGGCTCTGGAGAGGACCAAAGTCATCTTATTTTTAAATGACAGGAAGCGACAGAGGTTTTAGGACCAGACTTTTCCATAGTATCATAGAAATTAAATTAATAACAATGGAGCCCATGGAGACAGTGGTCCAGTTCATATCCGATACCTGGCCGGAGTGTCCTAAACCACAGACTGTAGGAGGAGGATGACTTCAGCAGAGGGAGGAAACACAGGTGGATTTTACATTCAACTATTTATTATTCAGTCAACCTCACAGATAATTGGATATTCAATGTTAAAATAGGTTATTATACTAATATTATCATTGTCAATGTCATTTTACTGTGTGTGGTTTTTATGTGCCAGCTGCTTCATCTTCATCATCTTCATCATCTTCATCATCTTCATCATCATCTTCTTCTTCTTCTTCTTCTTCTTCTTCTTCTTGTATATAATCAAAATATTCCATATTCAGTGATACCAGTGACGGATTTGGGGTTTTTGTTGTTTTCTGAATAATTGTGTTAAATTTAACTTAACCTTCACCTTTTTAATGTGTGTGTGTGTGTGTTTTTACAGTACTCATCAAAAGATAGTCAATACAGGATTAAAACAAATTTTATAGTTACTGAGCTCACAAGCAGGTAAATTGGTCCATCTAAAAAGTGACCATTGAAGGTCCACAAATTGCTTCCTGCTCACCTTTGAATGTACCTGCAGATCTCCTCCAGGTTCTTTGTTCCATATTATCAACAAACTGCGTGCGAATCCGGCTCATGACGATTTTCTGAATGTCACTCCCTGTTCTTCGCCCCTGATTTCTTGTCGCTGTCCGGTCAATAAACCCATAAAAAAGTCCCAAAAAACAAAAAACTGCTGCATCTTTGGCTCTCTTCACTGCAGCCCCCTCCCTCATGTCTCACATTAACATTCTTTCTCCTCTCTCACAGCAGTGGGCAGCACCTTTAATTGGTTGTTGTTAAAAACACATTTCCTGAAGTGTGTGGCTTGGATGGGCAAATCTGTTTACGGGGGACAGTTGGAGTCATGTAATTAAATGTGTCTGATTTCTAAAAGCACTTTTTATAACCCTTTGTATGGATTTTGCTTTAGCTGATCACATTGCATTAAGCCAATTGGTTTAGCTTGGCATCAGAAAGATTAGTTAAGTGACTTTAAACATGGAATGGCTGTGCCGCTGGATAGTTTAGAAATGGATGGGAATCTCACATACAAACATGTCTAGGGATGATGTGGATGAACAAACCTGAAGAGCTGGAGGTCTTTGGCACTTTCACAGGTGTGCACAGCAGGGACCTGAGGAGGAAGCAGTTTGTGTTCATGTGTTTTGCATCTGTGTGTGTGTGTGCGTCTCTTGTGTGCGTGTGTGTGTGTGTGTGTATGTGTGTGTATGTGTGTGTGTGCGCGCGTGTGTCTGTGTGTGTGTGTGTGTATGCGTGTGTGTGTGTGTATGCAAGTGTGTGTATGTGTGTGTGTATGTGTGTGTATGCGTGTGTGCGTGTGTGTATATATGTGCGTGTGTAGCTGCCAAACGGGCCACCTGTCTTTCCCTCGTTGTAGTTTTAGTGTTTCCTTTCATCCGGCTCACAGCAGCAGCACAGCTCCCACTTGGCGCAGTTTAGCCTCCTTGAGCCACATGTGTACGATGTGTGTCCCAAAAGGGTTTGTTAGACGAATGTCCTAAAGGAGCCCTCTTTCCCTTCACGTTTTATATCTTTGTTCTTTTTTGTTTTATTGAGACAGTTGGAATGGAAGCAGGAAGTTGGCCAACGGAGCACACCAGAGAGACAGTGCCTGATCCAAAGTCAACAGGAGGTCATGCATCAGCAGCAGCAGTAGCGCTACCTATCCCACTTAATTAATAGGCCGTATTCACCTGGGTGCCATCTGAGCACAAAAAACATGGATGAGTTGGAAAAAAAACAGGAAGTGCTGCTGTCTCCTCCACTGACTCTGACGTTGAGAAGGTTTGAGAAACGGCTGCGTGTTGCGTTCAAGAGAAGGAAGTGAACCGAACTGTCAAAAATCAACATATATTTCATCCTCATCCTGTTTCAGACCGAGCTTTGAAAAGAATCTGCGCAAGTTATATCTGACTCAGCGTAATAAACAACATGATGCTTGAGCAAATCAGGAAAAATTATTATTATTAAAAATGGTTTCTGTGAATACAAACACGTTGATCACGCATGGACATTGCACATTGCAGAAAGAGACACAAATAGAAAACCAAGCAAAAAAAAACCATACATTTAAAAGAACATTTTGTCTCTGTGGAGAATTTTGTTCTCTGCATTTAATTTGACCCACCCTTCCAATTTCTCTTGAATTTATCAGAAACAATGAGACTCTTCTTCAGATCTTCATTGTGGTCAGGAGGACTAAATGACACATGATGATGATTGATGGGACAAATCAGAGAAAACTCATCCGGACAAGGCAAGAAACGACTCATCTGATCTGGGAATTAATCCCGGGACCTTCCTGCTGCTCACACTTTACAAACAAATACTGGCATTTTTGCGAAATACTGCATGTGTCTTTGTTGCTGGTGGTGTAGATGATAACTCTGTGTCTCCTAGCCTGGATTTACGCTTCATTTTAAGCCAAATGTTGCTTCATTGACATGCGGCTTCCTGTTGAAGTCACAGGCCGTACTTCCACAGGGGCATCTTCTTCAGACGTATTATATTGATCGTAACATCCAGTGCGTGGTCCAAACTATGGTTCACCTTGGTCCAAACCGCCCACTTCTAAAGTCCGTCTGCCCCTCAGCTGATTTGTTTTCATCAATCTAAATCACAGAGATCATTTGACTAAGACTAATCTATACCCCAGACCCTTCTCCTTAACGTGTGCGTGTGTGATTCTGCACAACGTCCATCTATTAGAGCGAACGCTGGGTTTTATCGGAGTGTGTAAACGGTCATCTGTGCTGGCGTAGGCGTAAGGGGAACCTGATCTGCTCTGTGTGGGAGTAACCAGTTCCTTTCCCCCCTTGTCCCGGGCCTAGACAGACAGACCTGCTATACACATCAGAATATAGCGTTTTAGACTGGACCACTGCTCATTAGGACATAGGAGACACACATTGCAATGCTTTTTCAAAATCTTCCTTTTATAAAACCAAACCATGTAAGATTATCTCGGTCTCATTGGCTCATAATAGAAGCTCGATCCGTTAAACAATACACGCAATACCTTTTAAATCTTTACCTCAGGAAGCAGTGCACAGCAGGGACCACTTAGTCTCAAAAGGTGCCTTGAGAGTTACTTTCTTTTGTATTTCCCCTCAAAAGACAACTCTGGCATTCTAGTTTTAAGGGCATTTTGAGCTGAATTTGGCAGTATAGTATTTTGTCATTGGTACAATTCAATATAAGTGATTCTGCAGGAAGGATTATTCAAGTATCTCCACTTCATTATTCGGTAGGTTTCGATTTCAAGTGAGATTTATTGGGGTTCATTTTAGAAAGTGTTGCTCAAAAGCCGCACTTAACTCCGCACCTCCCTGCTTTCATCACTCTGGGAGATTTTATTACAATGAATGTCCTCAGGATGACAGCACCCATAGGACGAGGCAGGATAGTGAATAGATGAACCTTCTCTTTAAAAGATGTATGTGGCCACTTTATTAGGCAGACCTATTTACCTGCTTTTGCGCTCAACTACACATTGTATCAAACCGACGGATTTGGTCAGCTTGTTGCAGCTGAAGTTGAACCAAGCACCAAAATAGAAGAGTTGGACTTGAGAATTTGTGAATGCGATTTTCTGGATTTTCTTTGACAGAGAATGGTTGCAAATATATCATATCCAGTAAGTGGCAGCTCTGTGGGCAAAAATGTCAAGATGATGCCTGAAGTAAGCGCGTGATGATAAAAAGACATCATTAGCTCAAGAAAAACAAGAAGCTGGTGGGCTACAGCAGCAGAAGACCACGCTACATACATGCAGGCTCTACCTAATAAAGTGGCCAGTAAGTGTCTTTTTACTATAGGCTTCAGTTTAGACTCTAGGCATTAGCAGTGTTTGTTATATGTGACCTTTTTGTTGGTAGTTTTTCTCCACAAGGCACTTATCACGTTGCCCCACTGGCACCTTGTCTGAAGAAACAGCTTGTTAGCACTTGAAAGAATAATATGGAAACACCAAACCATTGCACTGAAAACTGGTTAGCGTCCATTAAAAGAAAGTCTCTTAATGTTGGGAAAAAAATCATCTTAGAAGTGCTTTTGTTATGTGGCTTTCAAATGCCACCACAGACTGGGTAGTGGCTGAGTGGTTAACGTCTCTTGTAAAAGCTTTATTTAAACATGCAAACACACGAGACTGGCTGGGTTGAAGGGAAGCTCATGGTTTTGGGACTTAACATGGCAGCCAGGTGCAGAAAATGATCGATATAACTTGAGAAACAAGGGCAACAAGTCCATCCTGCACTGTAAAAATAAGTAAAATTAACTTTACTTAAAGTTCAAGTCAATTCCTGCAATTGTTGAAATCTTTTTTTTACAGTGCATGCACAGTAAATATAACAGCCCCCCCAAGTAAACCTTACACATTTTGTGGGGTGACTTAACTTGAACTCACTATTTTTACATAAGGTCAACTGGACACATTTTATAGTGTGCTAATCCATGCATCATTTTCCGTAAAAGCTATTATGGAAAATTGCAAAAGAAGATGTTGAAAGATTAGGGACACATTAAAAAAACTAGAGGAAATACAAAACAGTGTAAATAAAAGCATAAATCAGGAGTAAACATGTTCTTGGCAGAGTTGGCGTGGTGCGTTCACAGACACACGGGAAAGCCATCACCAGGCAGACGATGGCCAGTGGTACTCCGGGGAAAAGGGAGGAAGAGCCGTGGAGGAAGAAGAGCATGTGGAAAGGTAACATGGAGGACATCGAAGGGACAGCGGCTTGAGTCCAAAGAGACAAACCTGCAGATTCAATTCACAGACACTTTTCATCTGTGGGCTTTTTTTCTGTTGGTCAGACTCCGAGTGTGCTCTGACTGACAGATGGACTCAAAGAACAGTGAAGTTTAGTTTTTTAAGTATTAGACAAAAATATTGAAATAAAATAGAAATGATATGTGTTAATTTGTGTCTTTTCTGTAGTATGTTATTCCTTTTGAAAGATTAGTACTCTCAAATCTATTGTTTACGTACACCATAAATCAGCCACTCATCATGTATATGCTGAATACAAACCTGCTGAAAGAAAAATCAGAATAATGTGATCTACATTGGTGAATTTGATTGTGGCATTTAAAAAACACAACCACCAAAAAGAGAAAATATCCAGTGAGGGGCAGTTCTGTCTTATTTGATGCCAAAGACCAGACTAAATCCATTAAAAAATCTCAATCATTAAAATCTCTTGAATAGTTCAGCATATGGACTGTACTAGCACTGTCAGTGAGGGATGAGGGCAGAAGATTTTGGAAGAGAGAAGGAAGACACCTGTGGCCTCTGCTGTACGGTATAGTGTAAAGAGTAGTTAATGTTTATCTGTGTCCGGAGCCGACCAGCACTGAAGAATCCCAACAAATATCTCAACTGTGGAAAATCCTACGTTTATTGGTTAGAACTGGCTCAGGACTTACGTAGACTGAGGCCCACAGTCTGCATTGACAGATGAATAAAACTTATTTCCAGATATACAAAACAATTTATTGGTCATCACAAGATACTTTCCAGCTTTCAGAGATGATTATTAGAAATACTGCTACCACAAATGTCCCAGCATGTGTTTCTGTGTCCCAGCATCTTAATGCCATTAAGTCTGGAGCTTTAGCCAACAGTAAAAAAAAACAAGATATGAACGTTAAATAACATATTTCCATTGCATAATATTATGTCACATAAATATACATTTATATTTCAGTTTACACATAATAACACACAGCTTTTGAAGAGTACAAATTTGTCTCAAATATTTGGTGTTGTCCAACAATGTGCCATACGATCAATGCCATTAGAAAAGTCACAAGGCTCCCTGTTGTTGGGATGAGCATAAAAGGCTTGGTAAGTTTCCAATGTAAAAACGTCATCCTGAAAAGAATTATTAAAAAGTCCATAAAGGAGAAGGTTTGCTTTGGAAGTGCTGAGGAGGTCCTGGAAAAGTCCTTGAAATGCATCATAAGTGAGAAGCATTTCTTCTTCATGGTTTGTGTCCACGCTGTTAGCTTCTAATCGCTGTCTTCCGGTCTCTGTCTTTGTTCTGCAAAACAGAAAAAAGCACAACATCAGGAGTGATCTCATAAACATTATGCAGTGTGTGATATGTGCATTATCTTTGGTATCAGTGCTCAGAGGCCTTGGTTTCCTGGCTGGTGAGCTGGCCGTGTCTATCGCGCCAGGAAAATAACATCACTTTTTCCTCCTCACCTCTGCTCTGAGCTCTACTCAGGACATCGAGAGCTTCTTGGGACAAATGCGTGATCCCAGGCCCACGCCAGCACTGTTTTAATAATTATACAATAGAGCTTAATGCTGATCATTTTCTTGGTTCTTGGTTTCTAGGTTCCCTTAGAACATAATATTGGTGTGAGTCTTCGCCCCCGTGTCTTTCCTCTGCTCGGACCCACACCTGTTACACATTTCCTCTCAGACGGAGCACAAGGTGGAGGTGTTTGGAAAAATCTGCTTGACTGACATCAACAAAAGGTGGGTCGGTGTTTGGAGCGTATCAGCTCTAATGATGGTGAGATCATAGGATTTAGACAGAGCCTGTCCTCCCACTGATTGAGGTGAGAGAGGAGACACAGGGGCCATTATTGTCAATGGACGCTCCAGCTGGACCCACAGCACAGTGTCATTATAATCATTATATCATCTACAACAGTTATCTCTGGGTGAGTGCAACTGCAAACAAACATAGCACTGTTTATTTAACTAAACAGCTACTGCTTTTGAAGTCTACACAGTCTGTTTAGACAATGCTCAAACAAATACAGTGATCAAACCATGACGGACAAATATTTACTTTTTCTTTCTGAAAACTTCACAAACAACTCTGGCCCCAGGAAGTCAAAACATGTGCCGAAAATACTTTACAGAAACCAAGCACAAAACGATGTCTCGTTTATTTTCAGGACATTTAAGTGTTTGAATTGCCAGATCATTTAAAAATATTGTTTCAAATAAAAAGTCATGGAAGTTATGAGTGTTTTACTAATTGCAGAATATCGAATGCACTTTACATACAAAATACAATTTAATCAGCATTATATCACATACACATTATTATGATCCTGGTTCAAAAATGTTTTCTAGTGTTTGTATGTCAAATTGAAAACTCACTTAAGACCTGGACTTGAGGATTACGCATTTAAGTCTTAAATGAGCATGAAATCAGTGACAGCCCTCCAGACTGTGATTGGCAGTGGAGGAAGCCCAGCTGTGGATGGATGTGTGTAACCGGTTCAGTCATAACAGAGGGCAGCAGGAGGGGGCCGCGCTGGTTTAGTCAAAACAACCTCTTGAAGACTAATAGGGCTCGGTCGGATGACATCTCCCTTTTCCTCTGTCTTTGTCCAAACACAGCCAAAACAGAAACACACAGACGTATGCCTCAGGCCCCAAGGGAGAGATTTGTCGAACACTAATATGATTACCTGATGATGTTGACTTTAGATACTGTGTGATGATAATACCACCTTCTGCCAATATTAGTGTTTTCTACACAGATCTTATCTAGATGCAGATTCTATTTTTCTTCCTTCAAGCTATACTTTCGCAAATGGGAAGGATAACGAAACAGTTCATCTTGGGGCTATGCTAATTCGCCCAATGTAAACAACAAACTTCGTTTCTGACCCCTTCTATGGCATCTGACCACTGTCCATATTATTAGGTACATGATTCAATTGTAAGGTAACACAAATAGGTTATTGCAAATCAGTGTATTTAGTCATGCAGACAAACCTGAATTTTAAACAGAGAATTTCAACATGGAAGTGTTTTATGTTGTATATTTTTGTGTGTGTTATTACATTTTTTTGTCATTACAGTAACTCAAATAACCCTCGTTACATCCAAGGTCTGTAGACGACCATCTTCGAATGCACAAAACTTCAAAAGCTACAACAGCAGACCACCACACTGGGGCCCTGCGATTAGGAACAGGGCCCATCTATTAAAGTGGCCAGTGATTTACTAACATCATTACACACTTATTACCCTTAAAATATATCTTATCAACACTGCCTATTTTACAAGTCAGAGGCCAGGCTATTTTCTACCTATAACAGGATTTTCCACTCTATATTGCCGTGTTAAGCCCCTCTGTCAAATAGAAAACATCTAATTTAGTCTCTGGCTGCAAGAGAGCAATGACTGGTTGGAAAATATAATTCCATCTGGGTACGGGCCTGACAATCTTATAAGGAGATTGGTATTCAAGCGTGAGGTGAAAACGACTTATAACCCTTTAATGTATCAAGACAAACTACGAGAATACGTCAAAGTCTTGGGTGTCTAACAGGAGCTGTAATTACACTCATAAAGTCGTCAATCTGACTGTAGAAGATTATAGTCCCATCATAAAACAGTGCAATGAATAACACATTAGACCTTATTCGGAGCAAAACAGGCCTCTCTGTGCGTTTGTGGCTTGGTACAGTTAGCTGTGAGTGTGGTTTGCTAATAGACAGATTTCAGATAGCACTTTTGACAGAGTTAAAGCTAATTAATCAAAAACACAGTACTGCCCTGTTTTAGTCAAGTGCTAAAGCTGTAAATTAGCAATGCCTTAAAAAAACTTTAGTATTATATCACAAAATTGAAAGTGGTGATGTGGCTCCGCCTTCAATATCTTACAATATCTTAATGTAACATAATGTAAGCCCATTACCTTGGCATCGGGTTAGATTGACTTTGTATTTGTATTTTATTACATTATATTATTAGTCTGAGTCCGAGTCAAATGGCAATACATCATATCCAAAGTACTACTCAATGAAATACGTCTTCACTTCTACTTGAGTAATTTTGTTGTGAAGTAACAATATTCACACTTGAGTTCAAATTTAGGCCCCTCCACGCACCTCTGCACACAGCACTAAAGCAATGGCTAGAATGCCTTTATCAAAACCTTACTACTTGCTATGCTCCTTTTCGAGACAGAGTTAAGCAGCTCTGGATCGCGACAGTGCTTTCAACACTTTGAGACTAATGGCGTGCAGGAAGTTGTGGAAACCCAAACGTAGAAGGAAGGGGGAGAGACAGACTCGCCGGGATAATCAAGTTGGCTATTTATCCTACGCTTTGGACAGTTGTTTTTTGAGACCGTGCCGATGCTACACTTTCTTTTGCTTCTTTATGGGGCTCAAATGAAGCGTGCCTGTCTACCCAAGCTTTAAGTGTGTGCGTATAAGTGTGCTAATGACTGTGGTTTTTATAGCCGTTTGGTTATTAGTCTGTTTCTGTAGGAAAAAAGAATGACGTCACTCTTGTGTGTATGAAGAGGCAGACAGTTCAGGGTCAGAGATGAAAACCTTTGAGTGAGGCCAATTGACTGATAATGTGACCGCAGACTGACTGATGTTTGGGGGGGGGGGTTGTATTCAGCAAGAGTAGTGTTACAAAATGATGGCACTCAAGTAGTCACTCAGCTAAAAGTACTGTACTGTTTGATGGGATTTATGTTCAGTATTAATTATCAGGTAAAAAAAAACCTCAATTCTAGAATTGGCAAAATAAAACAATAATAAAAATCTCAAGAAATGTGAGATGGTCGAGAGTAGCCAAAATGTGTACTCAAGTAAGAATATTTTACTTTTTACTTGAGCAAATTTAAAGTGGGCCATGAACTTACCCAAGTGAGACAATGTGGTATTTGTTGAAAAATGTACTGAGTAGAGCTTAATAATTGATAATTGAGTAACAAAGAAAATACCTTTAAAAGAACATACATTGACTTTTTATTAACATAAACCAATGCTTAGTCACAGAAGTAGGTGGAAAGAGCACTCAAGGTATTGTTACTTCAAAATCTTTGTACTCAAGTAGAAGTTAAAAAGTACATCAACTACTCCTACAGGTTACGCAAAGAAATCAAAGTAAATCACTTATCACTACCCTCCTCTGATGATTGCTGTCTATTGAACTATGTCTCAAAATTTGCCAGCAGCTTGAATCCAGTGAGCTAATCCTGAGACTAGCTCCAAATGTATTCTTGACCACGTACTGTGTGTGTGCCTTTGTGCGTCTGTGGACCTGTCTGCATATTTGCCTCACACATGGAAGCAGTTAAAGCCTAATTTAACACCAGCACAAGAAGTCGGGTCAGATGACTAACAAAATCTATTAGTAAAAGTATCATTCTGTTGTCATTTCGTCTTTTGGGACACGGGTTACTCACTCAGCGAATGAAAACACAAACTACAGGGCCAGAGAAACAGCACATCTAAAAGAGATCAATGAACGGTAGAAGAACAAATGGTGATTTAAATGGGGTACAGCGATATTAATTAGTCCAAACACTGGGGTTAATAGGGGATGCTGGCTCATGGTTCAGCGCTGATTGTCAGTGGATTAAGTCATCTGGGGCCAGTGAAAATGAATCACCCATTATGACTGATTTGGTTATTTAAGCAGTATGATGTAGTATTTGGCCCTTACAATATGTAAAGAAATGTACAGGACAAACTGCCTCTTCTGCAACCCATGAGCACTTCTGGTTTTTCAATCTATCACTACGGTAGTTGAGGGAGTAGTGTATTGTCAGCCTGGTAGATACGGATGGTTAGCCGATGGTTAGCCGTTTTATTAGCTGCAGCGTTGAGAGTGGTCTTCTGAAAGTACTTTTTTAGAGTATTCTAAATCAATTGGCTTGATAAGATGTGGTAGCCTAATTAGCTTGATATAATGTGATGGCCTAACTAGCTTGATATGATAGCCTAACTAGCTTGATATGATGTGATAGCCTAACTAGCTTGATATGATAGCCTAACTAGCTTGATATGATGTGATAGCCTAACTAGCTTGATATGATAGCCTAACTAGCTTGATATAATGTGATAGCCTAACTAGCTTGATATAATGTGATAGCCTAACTAGCTTGATATAATGTGATAGACTAACTAGCTTGATATGATGAGATAGCCTAATTAGCTTGATATGATGTGATAGCCTAATTAGCTTAATATGAAACACAAACAAACACAAACAGATAAAAAGGTCTACTTAAAAAAAACAAAATTCGGTTGGTGCATTTCATAAAGTGTAGCCATCGCTGGAGTGGTTTCCAGGCTTCTTTAACCGTCACCATCAAAGCCAATGTGTTTCTAATAGCAGCAGTTGAATTAAACACTGGCCTTAGCAGAGGATAAATCATTTACAGTACAATTAGCTCATTTGTTGCTTGGGCTCTTCGTCGCCAATGACTTCCAGACACACTGCAGCAGCCAGCCTCTGTTTGTATGTGTCACAGTCTCATTTATTTAAACACACTCCGACAGCCAAACTTTAGATTTATGAACGCAAGCTGCATAGTGAGAAATTATTAGAGCCACTGTCTTTCCATTTGACATCAGTTCTCATCAATTACAATGATTTATGAGGGGCTATTAAATTATAAACTGGATGCATCACTTTTTATATTGCCGTCTTTAGTTTGGGCTCTCTTCAAAAATGCAGCATTAAATCAGAACGATGCCTAAAAATGCCTTATCCACATCAAAATAACAATCATCTATTATCAACCACATCACGAGTATCTATATTTAGCAAAAGAAAATTCAGTAGAACATGTGAGCTAATTTAAAGGGGCTATATTACGCTAACTCAAATCTTCTGAGCTTTCTGTTGGTATGGAATGGCTGGTATGGAATAGTTGTTTTATAGTCAAAAGTTATAGAGTATTTTGTTTAATTCACACATTTGAGTATTCCTGTATGCTGAGATACTGACCTTCTCAAGAGCTTAAAAAAACACAGGGTCTATACAAGTGCTAAAAGCTGCTAACAGTCATGCTAATAGGCCTTATGTCTGGCTCAACGTGGGCGTGGCCAGCAGGAACCTTAAAGGGTCTTTACATTACACACTAATCTAATATAAGCAGAGAATACAACAGCTCTCAAATATAAATTTTTGCTGTTTTTATTAGAAGTGCTACTGTTTTTAGTAAACATTGTATTATCCTCCAAGCTCATATGGTTGGTTACTGAGCAGAATGTAGAAAATGTATTGTGGTAGAAAATATAGGCCTTTGTGCAAAGTGTCTCCTAACAAAAGATAACAGCTTTATTTGAAAATGGTGATAACAAACGAGAATACATATGAGTTGATCCTGGCAGATTTTATATTCACTATTTTGAACTAAACTGGCCCAGACTCTGCATTGAGCCAAGAGAAATAACCAGTAGTTGCAGAGGAAGCTATAAAAATGCCTAAGTACTGTTGAGACGGTTAAGTGGGCAGATTTACACATTTGAAACCAGCTTTTGTTTTTGTTTTGTTCTGTGACCTTATTAAATTTGTCATGATTTAAGGACGTTATAGCAGCCATGAGGCCCTTTAAAGCTCAGAATAAATATGTATGCATGTTTTGATGATAAAGACTAATAGAGGAAGTATTGGCTCTATAAAGACAAGTGTTCCTGTTGCAGTGGATGGAAAGACACCTGACAGAAGAAGTGATCAGGCTTAATACAGGAAGTCTCCAGGCTAAATACAGGAAGTCTCCATCAATCAGGAAGACAGCGCAGGGATTTTAGCACTACAGCCTACCTCTACAGCCCTCAGCTTTGTACATTACATTTACAGATGGTACAGAAGTAATGCATTTTACTAGGGCTGCCACAACTATGCAACAACAAATAATCTTCAGTTTATTGCTTCACATAAACTAACCAAGGTATATCCCTGAACACTGTTTGCTTTTGCATTCAGGTGCCCTATTTTCTCATACCCACACTATGCTCTATTATATATATATTAACAACTGATTACAAATAAAAAGATGATTTAAATATATTCCCCCTTAGTTTTCATTTTTAAAGAGTAGAGGATCTATGCCAAATCAAAAACATTAATCTCAGTGAATCACACCTACTGTGTAAGTTCAAAATTAGGCAGAATATGTAACATATACAGCTCCCTCAGTTCAGCAGAAAATGACTGTTTGTTTTGAAATAGTAATACTGTATGCACCATAATAGTAGGAAATGAGCCTCTACTTTTCTCACTTTCCTTCTCTACCATTACATTACATTGGAAATAAGCATAATTGAAGCGGCCTTTCTAAGCAGGGCTGACAGCTGTGATGAACCTCAATGACCAGAAAAACATACAGACAGAGCGCTCGGCACACAAAGACCCATTTTGACTTCACAATGGTTTCCTCTCTGTAATCACCAGCGCCCACTCTGCCCTTTAGCCCACTTAGACGAACTGTAGAAGCACTTTTAGAGAGGCTCGGGGTCTGCCAATCACAGTTAACCCTTTCAACACCAGCAGGACAAGCCATATCAAGTACCATTTATCATCAACTCAGACCCATGTCAAGAGGAGAGTGAGTTTTTTTTCAATTACGTGTACAAGCTTCTACTATCGTAAAGGCAAAGTGCTGTTTAGTCTGCTATAGAAGACTAGTAATAAGTATTGACAACAACCTGTGACATAATCTGGTCATGGGCAGTAGAGACCATTAAGAAATATTCCATCCTAATTTCCATTGCTTGAGAACTAGTTGAAAAAAGCTCACTTGACTTATTAATAACAGAGAGGGGTGGTCGATATGGTAAAAAATACAATATATTATTCGGATCAAGATCACAATTTAAATTTGATCACAATTTTAGTTAACTTACACAGAATATTACTGCTTCATAAAAACTTTTTAACTACAATTTCAACATACATCCAATGTAATGTTCATCATAATAATTAATAGTATTATTATTATTATTGAAATTATCTGAACACTGGCATTGTCAGTAAAAATGACCGTAAAGAGAATAAATGAATGCACTCAGTCAACGATCTTCCCAGATTATCAGATCATCATAACGTCATATCATGATTAAAATGTTTATTGCCATATCGCCAACCCCTAATAATGAGTATATGTGTTTTTATAATGCATTTAACTCAATTGAGAACCCATACTTTACCCACATTTCAACCTGCCTGCCTTAAATCACACAGCCTCCACATGGCATTGGTCTATGGTACTGTAATTTAAAGCAGAGAAATGGGGTCTATTGTAGCAGCCCTAATGAAAAGCAGTGCACAGCTCCTGGTGATAAATAAGATATTCGGTCAAAGAAGGTCTGTGTTTGAGGCTTTTGACATGAGAAAAGTCTCCCAAATGTTTTCTTTCTTCCCGGTGTGCGTTTACAGGTCAGATGTACGTTTTGCAGTAGCGACTTGACAGCACGAGATAGGGTTTCACTGCTCCTACTGACAGCAGCTTTGACCTCAGCTGGCCTGATCAATATGGCCACATTTTAGAGATGAGGGCATTAGGGGCGAGGGAGTAAAGGGGGGTGGGGTAGGGGGAGGTAAAGTGAAAAATGACATAGGAGGATGGAGATAGGTGGGAAATAGGCCTGCGAAAAATATTAGACAAATATATCATGTGTAATATATGGTTAATAGTGCAATGACAACAAGGCAATATTTGGGTACCATTAATAAGTATATATAAAAAAGCTATTTAATTTTAGGGCATGAACTAACTGGTCAAAACTGGGGCTAAATAAAACAACCAGGACTAAACCAGGTCTAAAGCCGGGCCAAACTTAACTCTGAATATGGACTAAACCAGGACCACAATGAAAACTGATCGCCCTTCAAACAGAGGGTTGGTGGTTCGAGCCCCCGTCCGAGTGCATACTGTCGTTGTGTCCCTGGGCAAGACACTTAACCCACATTGCCTATGAATGAATGTCGTTGTGTGATTGGTGTTCGGTGGTGGTCGGAGGGGCCGTAGGCGCAAACTGGCAACTTACCACCATCAGGTGTGACTGTATAGTGTGTGAATGAATAGTACAAAAATATGTAAAGCGCTTTGGGTGTCTTGAAAAGCACTATATAAAATGGAAGTTAATTTTCATGCAGCTCTAGTGTGGAGTTATTGCAGAGCTGAAGGTGTCTGACTGCATGTGGACACCTAGTCAGTCAGTTGATAGGTGGGGGGTGAGTACTGCAGAGACCAGGGTTATCCCACAGCCACAGGGTCCCAGAGTTTCGACACTGAGGAGGGTATAGGCTTTCACACACTGCTGGGGTAAATGGGGGAGTCTGCCAGATGTCAGCTCCTTACCCATAAATCCTGCTAAATGGGCAGCGCCTGGGTTTGAGCTATAAGAAGGAAAGCTGAGAGACGTCACCTCTCTATCATTTTGTTCTGGGGGTGTTTTTGCAAAAGGAGTTCTATAAATTTGATTTCGGCCTGTAGGTAGAAATACATTCAGTTGATTTCCTGTGATATTTCATGGGGCTGACGACTTTCTCCTCCTGCTCGGTGTGTTCCTGATTATGAGCGTTTCCTGAGCTGAATCACTTAAAGCTGAACTCACACTAGATCAGGCTCCACTCTCTATCTCTATTAAAGGAGTATAAGGTACCAAACTATGCAAGGAAATTGTCACAATGGACATGGACACATATATCATACAGTCTCTATATTGTCATGGCAGTATAGGAGTAAGTAATGAAAGTTTTATAATTAGACCCTATACATGCTAATACGACATCCATTGAACAACAGCTTAACTACAAAATAATTAACTAATTGTGATTATTGTGTGTCACTAAAGGATACAAGCGAATCAACTCTGTTTACACCTATTGGACAAATGTTTCCTTCTGGATCACTGTGATACTATCTATTCAGAATACATAAATACATTTTAATAAAAGGCCTTTGTTGTGCAACTTCTATTTGAGTTGAACAAAGTCACTGCCAATCACTGATCCTTGCATCTCAGGTCAATTTCTGAAGAGTTGATTAAAACCTTCTTGTATTCGAACTGACGTCAATACATTCTTCAAATTATACACATGGTTTTGGACAAGCGTCAAGGGCTCCCAGTCATAAATCTCTCTGTCTCTCTTTCTTGCAGTATAAATACTCCTGTAAAAATTCAGATTTTAAAATACAGTTGAGGAAAAAAACATCTCAGTTAAGGTCGGGCAGTTTTAAGATGAGATCTGTGCACATTCTGTCTGTTTTTGGTTATAAAAGGCTACATGCTGCTTGACCCTTAGCATAAGTTTGAGCTGTCACGAAACTACAACAACAGAAAGACATCTCTAGTTTTGGCCAAGTGTCCAGTGCGCTTCAAAAACCACCTTGAACCTTGGAGCCACCTGCTTGAGTAAATCTACCTCCCAACAGTGCAGTAATCCTCATGCCTTCACCTAAAAGCCCGACTTTAAAAGGGTTTGCTTTTAACATCCCAGAGGGCCAATCGGGTTTATAGCCCCAGTCACTGATCTCGGGTCAGTGTTTAACACAAACCACCACCACCACTCTCCCAAAAGGAGCTTCACGTCATGGTACACTTAAACTTGAGGAAATTAAATATAATATATATTAAATAATGACAGAAGCCAGACTTTAATGTTTATACCCTTGAGTTAGTCTGAAACTGCAATACTGCTAATTGTCATTTTAGCTGTTTTATGTTCTGTTTCTGAGAGTATGCAAACATAGCCAAGGCTGGAATAGCACCTGCTGCAGTTGAGATTTTTGGTCAACATTTAACAAGTGCAAGAAATACGTTTGTCTATTTTGGGAGAAGATTAGAAAATGCAAATGTAGGCAAACGTGGAATCGGTCAAGTTCTATGTACATACAGGACATTCTTATCTGTTAAAATCCTCAAAAACAAAGCCGAAGCAAAGTTGTAAACAAAAATCTACACACTAAGCATTTTCTGTTGTTGTTATCTCAGTTTTGTGTCTTACCATTTTGCGCTGGTTGCTGAGGCAGAAGGTGCAGATGTGTTTGGGCTGAGCTGATTGGTCGGAGCCGCGAGTGGGGGAGGAGCTAAGGTGGTAGAAAGGAGGTGAGGGGGCGTGGCATGGCTGTCCGTCATGAAGCCCCTCCCCCAGGAGCAGCAC
>JAVQKC010146894.1:0-15138 GCA_036025475.1 Philypnodon macrostomus | reverse complement strand
TAATTACTTAATTAATATTCATCGAAGAAGTACCCAAATCGATACAGTTCGGTGTCTTTATGGTATGCACCTGTGTGCAAATGTTGAAACTGATCTGGCAATTCGTTTTTGAGTTATCGCGTTCACAGCTAGGATCTGCGGACGCGGACGCAGACGAACACCGACGTGATTCCATAATATCTTCGTTTCACCGATATAATGATGGAGGTTGAATTTACGCTCACTGCCTTCTCTTACTGTGTTAACATGAAAAGAGAGGGGGCGCTGTCGTCGCCTGTAAAAATCAGTGGTCAGGCTTTTGTATTTCCTGCTTGGGATGAAGTGGCACACCTTAATGGCACTTTATTCCTCTCTTTCCCATTCCCAGCGTGGGCGTGGAATACTCCCGAAAACTTTTATTAAATCGTCTACGTCTTGGTTTAAAGGTAACTATTGCATACATCTATGGTGCGTATAACTTGTAGCCTGCCTACAACGTTCAATTATAGACCTTTAAACGTTTGTAAACACAATGTTCTAAATTCTGGAATGGAGGCAAGACAATGTAGAAATTAGCATTATCCACAAAATATTGCAAATTAAGATGGTTTTGGCAAATGACAAACACTAATGTCAGAGCCTGGTCAAAATTCTTGACAAGTCCTAACAGGAATGTGAAGTTATCTCACTTGCTCCGGTCGCCTCCCTTCCGGAATTTTGAACATTCCATATGGAAAACATTTTAAAGGGTGCATATGGTGGTCAAACTGTGGTATGGGTTGTGGTACGTGGGTCCTTGGGCTTTGATTTTATGTTTATTGCTCATAAATCTTTATTGCATAGCTAGTTGTAAACCTTGGTTAGTCCTGATATGGTTCATAGAACAGTAAAATGGTACTTGGATAGACCGCATAATGGTTGAGCTAGTATATGCTTTACATTTGTCAGGCAGTAATATAGCCTATATATATTATTATTATTATTTTTCCATTTACCATAAAGAGTATCATACAAGTGCTTTGTATTGCCTTTCATCTGGATCACCAGTATGAGAACTCCTTCCTATATCAAAGCAGGAACATGCTAAATGCTGTTAATGTCTGAATGGTGTCTTGCAGGCAACGACAGCCCAAAGCAACACCATGTCTACATTTCTCAGCGGGGAGCAGCCTGTCAACGTAATCAATAATAACAAATACATACCTGTTTTAAGCTGTAACCAAGAGGCTACTAATAAAAGCCATGAAGATGGTGGGACCCCTCTTGAAGATGCCATCCAAAATGCACTGTCTGAAGCCAAAACTGTCCTTGTGGTTGGCTGTGAAGGGTCAGGAAAGACGACTACTTTGGAGAAACTGTTTATGGACTGGTCAAAAGGTGAACAACTAAAAGCATTCACACATATTGTCTATTTCCGTTTAAGTGAGCTGAATTTACTAGAAGAACCCATTTCATTTACTACATTATTGCAACACAGCCGTCTCCCTCCAGCTGTGGAGATAACACAACCTGATAAAGTGCTGTTTATTTTTGATGAACTGGACCTATACAGACACACCCTTGATCCCTTGGGGTACAGCCTCTGCTCAGACCCAAACCAGATAACCACTGTGCCTTCTTTGGTAGCTAGTGTCCTCAATGGATCCCTAATGTTGGGTGCTTATTGCTTAGTAGCAAGCAGGACAACTACAAACATTCTGAGTGGCCTCCAAATAGATGTACTGGGTTTTCTGAAGCCTCAAAGAGAGGTTTTCTTCAAGAGTTTTTTCACAGACACAGCAGTTGCCACCAATGCACTACAACACATGGAAGCAACGCTAGGCTTTTACAGTTTCTCTACATGTCCTCGATTCTGCTGGACAGTGTGTTGCGTCTACAAGATTCTCATTGATTCCGGTAAAGAGCTCCCAAATACCCTTACACAGCTTTTTGTTTGCATCTTGGTTCACCTTTTCCAGAAGATAACGCCACATGATAAAATCCCAAAAATTGCATTGTCCCTTGGTAAACTGGCCTATTACTCTTCACTCGGTCAGCATTTAACCTTTACAAAAGACAGAATAATTTTATTTGGGCTCACTTTTCAGTTTCCCTTTGGAAATTTTCTGCGTGTGGTTGGTGACCAGGAGTTGGACAAAGCCGTTTTCTCATGGTACTCAAAGCTCATGGAAGAGTTCATGTTGGCTGTTTATTTCTTTATTAATCCTGATTCTGAAAGCTTGGAGAAGATGGTGGAAACTCATAAAAACCATACAACATTTGTAGATGCCTTCATGTCTGGCCTGTCAGAGCCACTTCATCGTAGACCACTAGAAGAACTACTGGGGCCATTTAACTCCATTCAGATTCTGCAGTTCAAAAACTGGCTTAAAAACAGGTGTGAAAAAACTCTTCCAGGGTGTGATAAAAAGGAGCATTGCCACTGCTTTCACCTACTTTATCAAACTCAAAACAAGGACGTAGTGAAAGAACTTATAACCCCTTCAGCCAGGCTCGGGATCAGCTATGGAGACTTGAGCCTTCAGGACTATGTTGCGCTGAACTATGTGGTAACACAGCTGGGTGAGGTAGAGCTATTGAATTTATATTACACAAAACATTTTACCAAAGAGATGGCAAAGATCCTGACTCCAGCGATGTCTGTGTCACAAAAAATATCGTAAGTAACATTAAACTACAACTTCACATTTATTTATTTACATTTTGTGCCCTCTATAAAAAAAATATATTTTTTTTATAGATTGAGTCAGTGTCGTATTGGGAACGAGGTCATAGACTGCCTGGTCACAGCTCTCAGAGAAGGAATCACAAAGGACTTGAATCTATATTCTAGCTCCCTCAATGAGGCACAGTTCAAAAGTCTGTGCACTGGACTGAGCAACAGCAAGGTGCACTCGATAAAGTAAGACAAGATTTATATAAATGATTAAGGGATGCACCAATATGAGAATTCTAGAGTCAGATCCCGACACTTCACTTACCAGTTTGGCCACTATCAATTCTACATTACTAAACATTTTTTGTAAGCTATGTTTCCTATGTTTTTATATAAAGTGAAGGAAACTAAAAATCAGAACACAATAGAAATACCAGTTCTTCTTTTTTGGGTCATTTTTCAGCTTTTTTTTTTTACAATAGACTGACAGGAAACCACAGAGAAGAGTGGGGAGTGACATTTGGTCATGAGCTGGAAATACCAGTTCTTTAATATAATAATAATAATTATTATTATTTTTATTTTTATTGTTATTGTTATTATTATTATTATTATTATTATTATTATTATTATTTAATAATCCATAAATGACTAGCTTTTTTACCCGTTGAGCCATATGTATGCTGACTTGTCTTTCTTTGGCTGATTCTAAAGTTGATGCAAAATATAGGCTACATATATGTGAATTGCTTAATATTAGAAAACTGCCATCTATACCGACATATATGATTGCATCCCTAAAATTAATATAATATTGATATTCATTAGCATAATGTCATTGTTTTTGCTTGTATTTTTTTAGCCTCCATAATTGCGGTCTGACAGCGGATTCATGTGAAGATTTAGCGCCTGCTTTGTCCTCCGCGACCTCCCAGCTGTGCTCGTTAGATCTTTCAGGCAATGAAATTGGTGACCAGGGTTTGAAAACACTGTGTCAAGGCCTGCAAAGTTCACACTGTAGACTACAATATGTGGTGTAAGTTATTTAAATACACTACTCTAGTACTACGGCATGTTGTGGATCTAACCTCTATTTCATTGTGGACCCTTTTGGGGTTTTTTAAAGGTTGCGATTTTGCCATCTGACTTCAGCATCAATAGAAGATTTGTCCAGATCATTGAGGTCCGGTCAATCAGAGCTTAAAAACATCATCTTGTCAAATAATGAAGTGGGTGATGTTGGAGTTGAAGCTCTGTGCAAGGCCCTGAAACACCCACAATGTAAACTGCAGTCTTTAATGTAAGTTCTCACAGTTACACAATTACTCTATCTATATTTTACCCTATAAATTAATATGTCTTCCTTGTAGCCTATTTGACTGCTGGTTGACAGAAGCCTGTTGTCCCCATTTGATGGAAGCTCTTCTGTCTGATCACTGCACCTTAAAAGAACTAGATTTGGGAGTGAATGATTTGGGCCAAGAGGGGGCGCTGATGCTGTGTAGAGCCTTTAAAAGACCTGGCTGCCAAATAGAAAAACTGCGGTAAGTGTGAAAATATTATTGACTGTCTAATCTTAAGTGCCACCTTTTGTAAGTATTTACAGAATCTGCACAACTGTTTATGATTTCATATCAAACAGGTTATCGCGATGTGAGCTGACCAAAGTGGTCTTTAGTGAACTGGCCTCTTTGTTGAAAAGTGGGACTCCTCCACTAAAGTCCTTGGATCTTGGTGTTAATAGAGTTGGAGACCAAGGAGTGAAGCATCTGTTTGACGCAATGAGACATCCATCCTGTGTGTTGGAGGAACTGGAGTGAGTTAAAAATGTTGTATTGTCAATATGATCAGTCTCAACTTTATGTACACGCTATGAGACATCCATCCTGTGTGTTGGAGGAACTGGAGTGAGTTAAAATAGTATTGTAATATGATCAGTCTCAACTTTAGTAACTAGAAAAGCACTTGGAGAATGCAGACATCCGCCAAGGCAGGTAATTTCCCCTATACAGAAAAATGACAAAACAGTGACTTCTTTCTTTGTTTCTATTAATGACCTCAATTCAAAATCATTACAATCCTTTTAATACAAACGCTACCAAAAACATTACCTCCTCGGTGGAGGAAACCATTTACAGCTGTACACAACAAGGGTCACAGAGCAGAGAGGATTACGTTTTGATTTGAGGTCATTTGATTTGAGCACTACTCCAGCCCTGGGCGTCTTCATACTTGCAGTGACCTAACTATTAAATGATGTTGTAGTGTGGATTTGACAGACCTGACAGATGCCTGTGTTGAAGACCTTTGTGCCGCTATAAGAACCTCAAAAACACTGAAGAGACTGGAGCTGCCAAATAACTCACTGACTGACGTCTCTATCCCAGCTCTAATCAAAGCGATGCAGGAGAGCCCCCACATGAAGGAGTTAAAGTAAGTTCAGTAATTCTCAACAAAATACAATGTAACTGTAAATGGCATCATATCATGCTAATTTGCACATTTTCTCAATTTCTTTCAGCGTGAAGTACAATGAATTTAGTGATGAGTTGTTCGAATTGTTTTCTGTGTGTGACAAGATAAGATTCTGAAATGCATACTGTAAATAAAGAGTTTAACCATCTTAAATCTATACTTACAGCCTAAATCATGTTCAAATCACACAGTATGTGTCAATCTTATTTATTTTTTTCATTGTCCCACTTTATCCCACTGAAGCACGCTTCATGCACCACATTTGGTCTGTAGATGAGCCACACATTGCATTGGATCAGATTAAATTTGACTGTCACAACAGTGACAACAAATATCCCATGACAAAGGGCACAAGGACTGTAGATGAAAGTCTTTATTTTATTTTTTTGGAAATCCGTATGCAAAAACACCATAATTTTCAATATATATATTACACACAAAATCAGTTCAAGTACATATCTAATAAAGTTGAGGATCTAAGGCCTCATTTTATAGACTAGGCTTTTTACAGCAGTTGGAGTTAATTTCTTCATCCTCTGAGCTGCTCTCAATATCGCTTCGGTCATCTTTTGAAACCTGCCAATCAGAAAGTGTTTAACAATAGCAACAAAAGGGCAAAAAACTCTACTTTATACTTACTTTTCCTTTGAATATAGCTTTGATAGCAATACAAGCAATGAGGTAAAACCAGAAAATATGAAGTGCCTGCAAGACCAAGAGCAGGCCATTGAGCAGCCACCAAGCCTTGTATGGTCCCATTATCTCCCAGCTCTCAAACAGCACACTGCGGACGATCCTACAAGTACACACAGGTTACATATGTAAAGTAATATGACAGGGTATTTAATGAGTAGCACTGATTGATCTCACCAGAAAGGATAGATGACTAGTCGTGTCAGAAAAAACACCACAGTGAATAGCACAAACATGCCGTCACAAAGCCCCTGGTATTTAGCATAGTTGGCCAACTTGGCTGCCTGGGGGAGAACAGACAAAATAAAAAGACTGCACTGTTAGCGATAAAGTATTAGTTTCAAAATAAAAGCACACAGAAGTCCTCAGTATTGTGTCATTTAAGGACCCTTATCCAGTCAGAAGCTACAATATTTTAGACACATTTTGGAAACCTCAATGTACCATGTTAAAATCCATTAGGTCCAAACATATTTACACAGCCAGAAGATAAGCTAAAACACAACATGCAAAGATTTTACAGTTTGCTACAGCGATGCCTAACCGAGCAGTACCTGAAGTTGGTTTTAGATCGCTATAGCTTGGGTTTAGTCCTGATTGAGTCCTGGATTAGTCCTAGCTTTTTCAGCTATCATAATACAGTTTCTCCAGTTATACACTGGTCAGAGATATTTGTATCTCTGACAAACTCTTTCTAGACCTCAATATTTCAAGGATTGTGTGTGCATTAGTTAAATGCTTTTGTACAATTACTTTTCCACACCTTCTTCATGAGGCTGGCCACCTCTACTTCTTCAGCTGAAAAGGTCATGCGATTTTACCCCCCCAAAAAACACCCAAAAAATGTGACTTATGCAATTTTATGACGGTTTCAAGAAAGCCTTTGTCACACTGTAAAATGAAATCACATAGAACATTTCAGGACAGAAAGCTATTGTTCAGAAATTGGCCTAACTTGTTTTACTCCATTGAGTTTAGCAACATAAGCAGTTGAATGTCAATAGACATCTATTGACTTAACCTTTTTGCGTAACCATCCACTCATGTCACATGTATACCTTTACACAAGGTTTGTGTGTTTTCAGGTTTTAAGAAGTGTCGATTTACAACATGTAATATAATTATTTACCTCTAAGAAAATGTCAGATGCATCATGAACACACATCACCATTGTCCCAGCTCTGAGCATGTTGTTGGCGTAAGAGGATGTAATGAGGAGTATTGTAGCGAGATGGTGGATGAACATGATGAGAAAATCCTGTTAACACATTTACAAAAATATATATATTTTAATAAATATACAAGTAATGTGCTGTAAGGAGCTGATGGCACATACAGCAAGTGTTGTGGACTCACCTTTCTTTTAATGTCTGTGAACTGGGAAAACATCAAGGACCAATAGAAAGCCAACTCAGCTACATAGTGGAAGTACTGATTCTGGCTCAATGGCTTTTGAGAGAGAAGAATAAAAAACAATACAATAGAGATGGTAATATGCGTTAGGGCTGTACAATATATTGCCAAATTATAGTTATTGTGACACGCAATAATGTAAATATATCATAATAATGCCATGGGTTCAAATATTTAAATTAAAATGTATTGTGACCAAATAAATACTTTATATATAATGTTATATTTTAATCAAGATTTCATTTATTTTTAACTTTGGGCTAGTTCTGGTTTAGTCTTAAGTTTGATTTTGACGCTATTTCCCTAGTAAATAAAGAAACTATTCCTGCTTCATTGAACTTCAAAGCATCAACATATTGCAAAAATGTACCCATATCCAGCGTGGTTATTAAATATCATGTGCAGCCCTAGTATGCATGTTTAAAATTGCTTCAATAGAAATAAATATGGATGTTTACCTGGAACGGATAGTTGTACCAGAACTGTCTTGTATCCCAAAGCCAAGGTGACTATACAAGAGAAGATTTGTCATACCAAGTGTTATTGTTTTAACACAGATTTTGCATACTAGCTGACTTACCTCCCACAAATGATGAACAGCATAAATAAATATTCCCAAATAAAAAGTGAATCGCCACCTGAAATTATAGGAGAATGTAAAACCCATGCAAAATTCCACTACAGATTCAGTGCTTATAGTAATAGCTCGTGAACCTACATGCTTTCACAGAACTTTTTCTCAACTGTTGGCCTGTCTTGGTCTCTACGGATACGAAACCATCTCTGCACTTTCCGCAAATCCCAGTCCAGCTGCTTGGATAGCCCATCCAGTTGTCTGCTGTCTGGACTCTGCAGGCAATTTTTAAAATAATATGATTAGCAGCTCTCAAAGCCACATAAGTATGAGTAACGCACATCACAATGACAGGTGTTTGCAGGTAGAGTCGGTGAACTGTGGCATAGATGTATACCGTTTTAGACTGGTACACCCGCTCCAGGACAGCGTTGGGTTGAGCTTGACGACGCACCCCTGTCTGAATATGAAGTATGTTGGCACAGGGCTTGGCCACTATTCTAAATATACAAAAAACAAATCAACAAAAAAGAGGGTTGGGGCAGAGGGGGTGGACAGTGAGGTGTTGTATTAGGAAATTATAAGTAACCAATAAAACCTGAAAGAAATTACAAAAAAAAAAATAACAATATGTCTGCTACAAGAGAAAAACAATCATTAACATGGTGAGACAAGCAAGTGTTACATTGCAGGGATCTTAAAGAATGTAGCGCCTAGTCTAAACCAGCATGGTGACATGTCATGTAAATTGCTGGGTTGCAGTGCAGGTTCTAGAATGGATGATGTTTGTCATATGGAATGTTCAAACGTCTGGAGGCAAAAAGTGAGTAAACTCTGGAACAAAGTAGGGTTTGTGGTGAGGGACAAAATATTTCGGAGCATATAATGAAAAAAAACTACTGTGGTCATTAACATTTTTGTAAGGTCTGAATTTTGCCACCAGCTAAAATGCTAATTGTATATGAATGTGTACATTCAATAGACATAGGCCTATAATGTGAGATACATTAACTAATGTTCCCTAACCAGGCTCTGACATTACCTTACATGTGATCATAGGCAAAGTAGTTGTCATTTGTCAAAACCATCCTGATTTCTCATATTTTGTGGCCAATGCTAATTTCTCCTTTAAAAATGTATTTAGGAACATTCTGTTTACAAATTTTGAAAGTGTCTATATGGGATTTTTATAAAAGGAGTTTCATTAGAGACAAGGTCCATCCCCCCATCCCCCCATTAAAATGTATAGGGCAATAGAATGTTGCAATGTCCCCTGCAACCCAGCAATAAGGGAGGTGGGACTGACCAAATGATTGCTGATGAGTGTCACAAGACTTTTGTTGTAAATGGCCAATGTTCTCCTCTATTTGGACAATAATGGTCTACAACTTGTCATTTATTAGAGACAACAGTTTTAAATAGTTGCTATACAAACAAGCTTGTATTAGAAATCAAAGTAGCCTACACATATTTGAGTGTCTCAATTGGCCAACTTTACCCTACTCACAGTGAGAGTGTGTCCATTCACATAGCCTATCCCACTATAATCACATGTAAACAGAAGTCGTTGACTACAAAATATGATATCCTGAATTTGGTTTAGACGTAGGCTAAAGGCTAATCCTGAATATCCTGTTCATTTACATAGTTTGCTGTTGATTTACATGCCATTAGGTAAACTGTCACTTGTTTAGCCTGGTTTAGAAGTTAAGGAAAACCTAAGAGACATACAATTACCTTTCAAAACACAGTCTAAGTATAAAAACTGCCACAGCCAGGGGTAATGCGCACATCAGATGTCTCAGTTGGGGATACTCCACTCCAGGTGGTGGATGCTCTAGGTCCGCCCATGTTACATTTTCAGGAAGCCAAAACCGCTCAGTCCAAATCCAGTCAGAGGCAGATAAATCCATCGAAAGGTTAGACAGAAAGTCTCAATTCAAGAAAACTCAAAGAGGTCAAACTAAACGCTAAAACATTAGCGCATTTAGCGTGTCGACTGAGCTGCTCACATCACTTGTGGCTAACTAACTCCTGCGTAAACTACAGGGCAGAAGGGCAACACCCACAACTTTAGGAGCGGCACTTCCCCGTCAAGAGATACCACAGCAGTCCAGCCCAGAGGGACCTATTTATAGCATTTTACTCAAACATTAAGGTTTGTCAAGTTAAAAAAGTATCTTAAAGTGCACGTACACCAACGCTGCTTCCGACAGCGAGAAAAAAACCCTTACTTTGGTGAGTAGTAGTAGGCCTTTTAGCTTAGGCTATGGGCCATTGCGCAATGACTGATTTGATCTAGGGTAGCCTGCACTATCAATGAATGACTCAGGCGTTTGTAGT
The DNA here is from genome assembly GCA_036025475.1 of Philypnodon macrostomus. Classification (NCBI taxonomy): domain Eukaryota; kingdom Metazoa; phylum Chordata; class Actinopteri; order Gobiiformes; family Eleotridae; genus Philypnodon; species Philypnodon macrostomus. The sequence goes on along the minus strand of JAVQKC010146894.1, from coordinate 5,005 downwards.
ATTGTAATATTAAGAGGCCTGTTACGTACCACACGATGTAGATGTAGATGTAGATAGGCTACTACCATATTTATATGGCTACAGAATTAGTTTAAAACCATCTGTGCACAGCTGAACACAGGTGAGGTGGTGGATACAGTATAATTCATCATTCTGACAACCTTCACCGTCGTCTTATAATTCATCATGTTTTAATGCCCTAAAACTTACAAATTGTATGAGGTAGTGCTTGAGGGATAGTATACAGTTGAAAGAAAAAGTATATGAACCCTTTAGGATTTCTGCATATATTGGTCATAAATATGTTCTGATCTTCATCTAAGTCACAACAATAGACAAACACAAATACTGCACACAAATGATATGTTTTCATGTTTTATTGAACACAACATGTAAACATTCACAGTGCAGGGTAGTTCAGATCAGACCTGCACAACGGTCAGGAGGAATTTTGGACCATTCCATCTTTACATTTCAGTGACTGGGCCGCTCCAGAAGGCGTATTTTCTTCTGTTGAAGCCAGTCTGTTGTTGATTTACTTCTATGCTTTGGGTTGTTGTCCTGTTGCATCACCCATCCTCTGTTGAGCTTCAGTTGGGGGACAGATGGTCTTGGGTTTTCCTGCAAAATGTCTTGATAAACTTGGGAATTCTGTCCAGGCCCTGAGGCAGCAAAGCAGCCCCAAACCATAATGCCCCCTCCACCATATTTCACAGTTGGATGAGGTTGTGTGTTCCTGTTCCTACACTGTGTTTGTTTATTGTTGTGACTTAGCTGAAGATCAGAACACATTTTATGACCAAGTGATGCAGAAATCTGAGTAATCCCAAAGGGTTCCCATTGCCAGAGGAGGCGGGGCATCGAGATCAGACTGTCAAAAAGGTCTTGGTCCCAAATTTTGAGATGGAGGAACATGTTCCCACTTGTTCACCCTCAAAAGAAGTCCTGAAAATAGGGCTATATTATCCATTAAAATGCATCACACAAGCAGATTCCTGATTAGATCATTTTTAAAAAGGATGACCTGCATAGCCTTTTTAGGACAGCTTTTTCCCTATAAACATTTATACACCTCCTCAGTGTGTATACGTTTACATGATCAGCCCATAGTGAACAGCCCAGGATAAACAAAACCTCTCTGTGTCAGTATGCAGCTGCAGTTCAGAGATGCTCCAGTCGGATTCATGACCGTGTGTGGTGGGCCTGGCAGGCTGTACCACTGAGCGGGGGTGTGCAATTTATCAACCATATTTTGAATGTACATTAGATTTAGTGCTTTCAACCATGTTTCATATATTTTCCCATTACAATTAACCACTAATGTATATTATGTTGACTTTATATTTTTTCATGTCCGTTCTTATATACTGTGATTTCCATTTTCAGAGTCACTCCCCTCACAGCTTGTACTGCTCTGTATCACGTTTGAAAAAATCTGATAGTTGGAGGAGAGTTCTTCATGTCAGGGACTGCTGTAGCAGAGAACACAGAGTACTCTAGCTCCTGAACCTTCCAAGGTAATTTTTTCCTGTTAAAATGATTGTTTACCTAGTTAGCCACTTAATACTGAACAAATACAGCTTCTCTTGTTAAAATAGGAATGTTTTGCTCATAGATAAACATTCATTTCTGTGTTTACAGTATTCAAGTGTAGCATTTGCCATCACTTGCAAGCTACATACTAACAAATGCAATCTTTAACATTTGCATTGTTTATCCTGTTGTTTTCAGTTGAGAAAATGGATGGTAAAGAAATGAATGACCCCTTAAATAACGTGGCATTGATCAAAGGTAACCCAGCTCTCTCTCTATTTTATTGATTTGTCATGGTCAAAAACAGTTATCATGACCAAAGGTGAAGTCATTTTGTTGGTTAGAGGTCCTCACCTGAAAAAGCTCAGTTATTTGAGATGATGTGAAGAATAATAAATCATGAGTCATTGTCACAACTTGTTAGGACCCATAAATACAGGTTGAGCGTGATAAGGAGCTTGTTTCTGAGTCTGATTTCTCTAGTGTCAACAGTATTGATCATAGTAAATGCACAAAGACTGCCCATTTGTTAAATAACCTTGACTTTTAAAGTAACTAAATACATTTCTACACATTAGTTCATTGCACAAAACAGAAAAACAAAACAAAGTGAGTAGCATTGATTGTGAGAAAACGTTGGTATTTAACTCGATGTATGAGAAATACATTCATAATGCTGCACGTCATGTGACATAAAAAGTACAACACACAAATGAGATCTTTGTTTTTGAAAGAAACATCAAGAGAGACTGTTATAAATCTGTTAGTGTCGCATTTACTGGGCCAGGCACATACTGTGAAGACGACCACAGTGACAAATGCCCTTAGCACATGTGCTAAAAAAAGATTATTTACTACATTTTTTCCTCTCATCTCCTGAAGCAGCATTATGCTGGCTTCAAATCCTGGAGGATCATTTATCTGACGCACATGTTTTTGGCTGGAATCACTTTCCTCTTCCCTCTTTAGACAATACATCATCTTTGTAACAAGGGAAAGGCAGTACTTGGAGAAGGCCCACTCACATTCTGACCCCTCATGCATATGCAGAAACAGTCCTCCCATCCTTTGTCTGGCACACAGTCATGTGGTCCAGGCAGAGGCAGCCACCGCATATGCACTCCAGCCTCTGATTGTAGAGCACACACAGTATCTCTCCACCTTAGCATCTTCATTCCTGTGGAGATATGTTGCAGAATTTGTACAACATTTCAAACCACACGCTAACTACTGTTTCCTTTTACACTGTTGCTAGTTTTATACGTCTGCCAAATGCTGCTCAGTTATGAGGTCATGTCTTTTCTTAGCCATGGGAGATTAGGGCATTGATTCAGTGGAGACTGTGAGGTATTTGCAGCCCTTGTTTCTGTGTCCACAAAACATAACAAACTCTTGACAACCTTGGCCCCGCTTCACAAATAAAGACTGAACCAACTTAGTGCTTTTCTATCAAACCAGGCCAGCTCAGAGGTTCCAGTTTCAGAAAATTTGTTATTTTGGAGATCAGAGTTATTTTCAAAAGGTGTATTCACTAGCTTTAACTCACTATAGAAATCAATTATCAATGGAGCTAAGAAATCCAGCATTTCCCACGACAACATTTATCGAAAGGTCTCTGCTACTTTAGCGAAGAATGCTACCTTTGCAGAATATTACTTCAGGACACTGTTGATGTAAGTATGAATTAAGGGTAGGTCATCATCCAATCACAGACGTTTTCTTGCAGCAGCAGGAAGAGAAAAACTACAGATTAAATGAATGAACCCTGCCTCAGCCCCAACAAAGACAGTTCCCACCAAGCTTGTCTTTTGGTTCAGGCCTTTTGTCTGTTTCTTATTTTGTTTAGTTATGGACCTGTGACTCTGTAGATGTAGTTGAGGGAGCCACGTTGTCTCCCATAGACAATCTGTGTTAAAACCAGGATGATTGACAATGTACATGTATCTATTTCTGGCTAGCAATTAGTTCATGTAATCACTTGGGAAATCATGTTGAGAATTTTGAGCTAAAGTGGAATAACTACTGCCTTTGATGGTTTTATAGATTTTTAAAGTTATGTTTTATGATTTTATTTTCAGATGACCAAACCAGGTCAAATTTGGGGTCCTCTGGTGACTCTGAGAAAATGATTCAGCACTTAAATGATGAACTGCGTGAAGCTCAGGAACAGGCCAATACAGAAAAGCACAAAACCCTGGAGCTACAGAGTACTGTCAAATCATCGTTCATTTATGTTTGTTGATTTCTTCTACACATACATTATAATATATAATACTGTGATTCTAGCAATTCTCGAGAAAGAAAGGAAAGACAAAAAACAACAATCTGATGAATCTGCAAAACAAATTCAAACTCTTCAAGGTAATGCTGCATTCTATTCACAGTCTGTTTAAAATGTCTTGCTATTCATAATGTATCACTGCCATCACAGGTCAGCTGCACCAGCTCCACGAGGAAGTGGATATTCTCAAAGAGAAGCTAAAGAGCTCCTCCAGTACACAGTCTGAGCTCCAGAAAACGCGTGATGAAGTGAGGTCACTGAAACACGCTCTTGACGAGGCTCAAGCTGAGCGCGACCGCGATGTGACAGCCATTCAGGCCAACCTAGCAACTGTCTCCAAGGACTTGGATAAATGGCACCAGACAGCAAATGAATACGAGCATGAAATTGACAATTTACAGCGTGATCTTCAGCAACAGAGTAAGCAGTGGCAGAAAACTGCAGAAATACAAGGTATGATACAAATAACATTCAAAATGGCAGAACTGATTTTAAATGTAAGATGTGCACTTTCTTGACTGCATATGCTTGACTAAAAAACATGCTCAAATAATATACTCGTGTTCCAGCAAGTGAACTGCAGTCTGTGCAGCTGGAGTGTAATGGCCTTCAGAAAGAGTGTGCAGCCCTGCGCTCTGAGAAACAGGAACTGTTGACTAAGCACCAAAAAGAGAAGGCCACATTACAAAGTGAATGTGCTTCACTTCGGGTGAAAGAGGAAGAACTGCTCAAGAGTCATCAAAAGGAGAAGACTAACCTGCAGAGTGAGAAAGAGGTTATTCTGCAGAAACAGCAGCAACTCGAGAAGGACCTCGCTAGGTCAGTACATTGACACTATGATTGGCATAACATTGTTTTTATTTTTCCAGTTAATAGACTCATTATTGTCCTTGTTTTAGTGCACGTGCAAAGAATACTGAGCTGACCAATAACCTTAACAACTTTGAAAGATCTCAGCAGGAACTGGAAAAGAAACTTGCATCTATTCAGCTCCAGCACCAGGAGGAAAGTGCCAAGCTGCAAACTCAACTGGATGAGTCAAACACCCGAAGTGAGAATCTGCAAAAAGAGGTATTTTTTATGACTTGAACTTTATTAACTTTTTTGGAAAAACATATAAATATACAATTCCACATTGCGAGACAGTTATGACTGCATATAATCTGAAGATGTGGACAACAATATGAAATC
>JAVQKC010146809.1:0-34589 GCA_036025475.1 Philypnodon macrostomus | reverse complement strand
ATAATCTCAGCTCACCCGCCTTTCGAACCAGAACTGAAGAAGTCTGCTGGATTGGCAGATGAAAGCTTTTCAACAATCAAAACCTTGTCCAGATGCCCTTTTTCAACTTTCAGAATATAATATTGTTGCACATTGTTGGAACCAATACAAAAATACATACCATATTATATTATCCTACACATTAAAAGTTGGTAACACAGCCACAATATGTCACAAGCCAGTGTACATGTTGTCAGTAATAAGCATGCCTCTCAAATAGAAAAGGCCAAAAGGAAGATTTACCATTGATCTACAAATTGACATTCCACATTGTAAAGTTTGAGGGAAATCTAGAAAATCAATTGCTTTAAAAATACAAAATAAACTAATTAAAACTATAGGATTCTTTTTGATTGAGTTGTCAAATTGCCCTGTTAGGCCTGTGAGTTTACATTGCCTTGGGCACATATTTGGTGGGAAAGGCATGTGATAAACTAGACATTGTAAAAAATGATCTCAAAAAGTCACTACATTTACACACTCTGTTCTGGTACATCTACGTAGGCGGTTTTTATTAGACCACATTTTCTCCAGTTGTGCACTTTTTAAATGAAGCTTGTAGATAAATATCCTCTCTCTTCTAATGGCTTGTCCTAGATTCCCCACCTGCAGTGCCCTTATTTTTCACACTGGTGTCTTCCTAGTCGTCTCAACACAAAACAAAGCCTCCTCCAGAGGTACTCCAGGAGGCAGCCCATGGGACCTGCTCTGCTATCGCTAGCTTCAACACACAGTAACTCACACATTTTATGACATCGCCGGAAAGGGGATTAAGGCAAACTGCATTATTCATGAGGATTTTGTTTTGGGAAATTATAGTAGTGTTATTTGGGCACTACTTAATGATCTGGGAAATGCATGTGGAGTAAAATAAACGTAAAACATGTAATTATAGGCTAGATGAGTTTGTAATACAATATAATAAGACTAAAAGCACTTTTAAAGTGCACAGACACAAGACACAAAGGCCATATTTGTTTATTTACTGACCATTTGTGGCATGAGTTAGTACTGTATGCCCTATCTCACGATGACAATGAGCATTTAGAACCGTTCTGGATCTAGTCTTTTGTGAATTAGTTCTAAACTTAATGAGAATTTAACTGTTTGAAAGGTAATTAATATTATAATGCTTTACAATGACATTATTCACTCCACTGTCACACCTGGTGGTAAGCTACTTTTGTAGACAGCTGCCCTGGGGCACACTGACAGAGGCATGGCTGCCAGTCTGCAGCCCCTGCGACCACCCTACACAATGTGCGTTAAGTGTCTTGCCAAGGGACACAATGACGGTATGCGCTCGGACAGGGATTCGAACCAGCGACTGGTTGTAGGGTGAACTGCCGCCCCACTGTACATTTGCTTGTATAGGGACTGCGTCATTAGATCACATGACACAGATGCTTTGTCAGGAGTGCCACACAGATGGTCTTCTGTACATATTTTTACAAACTCACATATGCTTCTCAACAGACCGGCTACATGGAGGTCTGTCTGATGAAGCAGAATCTAACATCATACATCTCACGGCATCAACAAGTGAATATACAGTAGGTAAAGATAAAGCTAAAAATCAATAAATGTGCTGTACTTAAAAAAATCAAATTAGGGCTCGGTGGTTTGGAGTTTTTTTTGCTGATGAAGGGAAAATGAAGGAGAAGAAATCAAATCAAATACATACCATCCCTAACTGACACTTGTCACTGCTGATGAAAGCAGTAAGACATGCATCATCTCAATTATCATCAACTGGATGAGTAAGTCAACATATACCCCTGTACTGTATCTGTGAGTCGGTGTGACTCAGTTATCCTATCCCTGTTCTTTTACATTACGTACCATTTTACTGTAAGTGGAAAACAAATCCTTGCTACAGTATGTGTATACTAATACTGAGTAATCTATGTGATGATGTGATGGAAATGTGGTAAATGATTGCTCTTATTCTTCCTGTTTTCTTGACGTGATTGTTGAGTGAGAAGAGATTTTCAAAATCTCTATGTGGAATAAACCAAAGGATTTGAGATTTTACATTTTTGAACTGTGTGTCATTGGAGGTGTGTTCAGGCTTGCATGAGGAACAACTGAGTGCAATTTCAGCCAAATAAGTTTTTGCATGTTTCAGGCTAAGAACATGTTTACAAGCCCCATTAGAATAAAATGGAGCATGTCAGTCATGGTCTTGGCAAACCCCTAAAAAATAGGGCATTGGTGTCATTGTCTTTTTCGAGCCCTTGTTCCTCCATTGTAATTTTAGTTTGATCATACAGGGGGCTTTATCACGACAATTTTATTAAATCATATGGGTTGAGGCTGGCGGAATGAAAAAGTGACAGTTAAATTGGCCATTGCATTCCCGTTTTATAACAAATTCGAGTTTTTTTTCAAAAATACAAGTACAAAAATGCACACTCAGCACTTTTCACATTTTAATGGTAAAAATGTGAAAAACTTACTGTTTGTCCTAGAATATTGTCGCAATTACATTTTTTGCTTGTCTTGACTGGAAGAATGTGTGCACCGAGTGGCATGGATCTACAACAAAGTTGATGTTGTGCCAGGTCCCATAGGCGTAATGTTTGTTAAAAATTTCGATTTTTGTGGAGTACCTGAAATTGGAAATATACAAAAATGAAATGAATGTCTCACCAACCTCAATTTTCCATTCCTGTGAAGTCAAAAAAGAAAATAATTCTTCCAATAACAATATAGCTTAGTCAATTTGACCCGAAGGCAACACAAGGAACAGTAACTCTTGGTGCATATGACCATCTCTAAATGCACAAAATGACACACTTTGAAGCTGACAGGCCTCAGCAACAGAAGACCAAACTTAACCACTTTACATGCTCTTACTAATAAAGTGACCAGGGAGTATATACACATCACTCAACAAGCCTAACCAGAATCCTCTTTCTATTTGTTTGTAAGTGTTAGAAAATTGCTCTGAGCATGTGTTACAGAAGCATAAAAACACAGCCATCTGAGAGTGCACGTGCTGTGACAGTCGCCATTGGACATATCTTTGGGGATGCTCCATTATTTACACTCTGCCTTTCTGTGGCCGCGATGAGACATGACAGCAGACACAGGAAGCTCATGAATTAAACAGAGGGGCCTAAGAGCACACATTGGGGAGGGTACAGGGTAATGCCAGGGCCTGTGGAGCAGACGAAGGAAGTCATAGGCTGCTACAGATTGTGCAAGGTGTGTTAGAAGGAGAACATTTAGGGACACAAGGTGAGAAAGAAGATGAAGAAGAAGATTTAGTGATGATGTGTGGACTGGAGTCTATGAACTAGGACATGAGGTTTTTGTTATATATGTATTTAAGACTTGATGCTCAGCCACTATAGAGTCAATACAGTATTGTGATTAAAATAAATATTCATTCATTCATTCATTCATTTTCTTCCGCTTGTCCGAAACCGGGTCGCGGAGGCAGCAGTCTAAGCGGGGAACTCCCGCCTTCGACCACCGCCCGATCCACATTGCACCAGCCCTTTATGGTACCTCCCGCGGGTGGTGGGTCCACGGGAGGGCATGACAGCGTGTGCACGGGTGGGGACTCGAACCACCGACCCTCCGGTTGAAGGGCGAGCATCTACCCACTGCACCACCGCCGCGGCCTTAAATAAATATATGTCATATAAATTACATTTGTACGCAAGAAGGAAGAAAAAAGACAGCAGAAGGAAGAAAAAAGACAGCAGAAGGAAGAAAAAAGTAACTAGACAGATTGAAGATGATGTCATATTGTGTAATGTCTCTGCTGTTGCACCAATAGACTGCACTGTGAGCGGCTTCTAGTGTGGTCTCTATGTCCAAATAGATGGGATAACCTCATTTAGACTATGACTCATCACCTGATGCACCACCGGACCAATACACACTGCAGCTATCAACAGTAAAAGACCCACGTAATGCACTTCCTGTTGTAGTGAAGGGTATTTGACTAATGGCACACACAATTCTTGCATTTTAAAGGATAGTTATTATTTTCTAGGCTCTCGGTGGCTTTTCAGCAAGGGTTTTCTGCATGCATCGTGGTCGCATGAATGCTAAATATAACCATTTCTCATAGGATTAACCCATCATCAAGATTAGTATGAGCTCGTGATAACAATAATACAATGGCTCGGTAACAGTGTGCCCTTATGTCATTGTTTCCTCTCTTTGTCTTGTGTGTACCTGCTTACTATGTGTTTTACAAGCCTGATTTTTGTAAGTAACTTTTTACAGGAAATAACTCGTATGACAAGCTACTTTCATTGGCCCCTAGAGAACAGCTGTCCATCCCCTTAGTCATGACATACCCGGGCGCAGGGGGAACCGCCCAGTCCCCGCTGCTGTCAAAGTGATATCATCGCAAAGCTCAAAAAGTGGGAACCCAGCCATACAGTGCATTTTCATATAGTGGAAAATTTTCATCTATCACTTTTGCCTTTACATTCTTAATGCTATTTTCTCTGCATATACAGTATTGATCCTGCAAATACAAGTGAAAGTAAGTTGTCACATAAAGAATTTGAAGCTGTGATAATTTTATGCGTGAATGTGTTCCAAGTAAATCAATCTCAGTTCAATTTGAAAATCTTTAAGCCCAGTGTAGTTCTTCTCATTGATGTAGTCCATTAGTTGTAATAGAAGTCTGTCTGTGGCGTATCAGTTGCCATTGGGTTTGTGCTTGAGTGCACTTAATTCCCTCCTGAGCTCATCTAGAGCATCTTTACCAACAATATGAACAACTAAAAAACATGACACACATATGGACATACATTGCTCCAATTGTCCAATCTATTACGTGTGCTCAAATAAGAAAATACTTGCATACAATTCAGAATCATATACACTATAATAATAAAATACATAATTGAAAACAGTTGCGTTAAAAATGTGAAGTAAATTCATTAATTTCTGTATCTTTGTATACAATTGTGGATGTAAAAAAAAAAAAAAAAAAAGAGAATAGTTGTCTGCAGCAGGGTATATAACCCATAGTTACTCTAAAAGATAAAAATCTGTTAAAAATAGTAGTTGGTATAACCAGTGTTTCTCAACCTTTTTTTGTTCACTATTCACCTACAATATTAGGGCACTGTGTTCATAATACAGTATTTATCATTTATACTCACCCACTGAAGGGGAAGCGTGTTAATTGACCCTGTTTGTCACCATATTGTAGTCTCAGACATTCAACAATGGAAAATTTACTATAAAATAATGTGTTGGAAAATGGTCAAGTTTATTTTTTATAATTTCTCAAGGCACACCTGACAATCACTCAAGACACATTAGTGTATACATCTAAATGAGGAGGTATGCACTTGGCGGTATATTGTAAGAACAAACTGTAGTATTGAAGAATGCAATTTATAACGATATATATCTTGTATTCTAAAGTGGTACCTAAAAACATAACTGACATAAATATAGACGCAGTTCCAAATGATTATGATGAAATATTGCCCACAGTCTCACAATCTTGGTTGTTTTGCTCATTTTTGTTCTCTCACCATCCCATAGTGCAAAAGTGTGACTGAGGGGTCCATGTGTGTGCTACACTAACCCCCGCCCCCATCTCACCACCGCTCTGTCCATATGTGCATTCAAGTGGCAGCTGCAAACTCCCCCACTTGCCCTATAAAAAAGAAAGTGAAAAACAGCTCTGTACACACCACTATGAAAGTAAGTTGTTTTTTGGCTTCTCGGTGGGTGTGATGCAAAAGAGGAAACCAGTTGACTGACTAATCTTTTATTTTTAAAAAAACAAAAAAAAAAACAACCAGTGAGACCATAATGTCCCACAGCATTTTCAGCTCAAATCTAGCGTCCTACAATTTTGAGGCTGTGTCCCACTTTTTGACTCACGCCAGCACAAATGTTGTATTTATTTCCAGTAGCTGACTGTTCATATGTTCATGAATCTGTATAGTTAGTGTCCAATTAGGAATAGACTATGAGCAAATGACAAGCTACTTCTGAAACTATAATAGTGGACATACATGCCCAATGATAATATTCATTTATGTAATTCTTACTTTTTCACTGTCCGAGTTTGTCCCACATTTTGCCAAGTATACAACACAACACTAGCCTCCTTATCAGCCTGCTTCAACTCTCCTGGGGGCTGCAGAAGGTGTGGACTATAGCAGCAGACCGCAGTAGCTAGCTCAACACATTAGTTAAACTCACCGACACATGGACACGGGTTGGGCACATATTGCACACTCTGAAGGCAATGCCAGCAGACGTCTCAAGCTGCCCCTAATTAGAATATTACAAGACAAGCATGGCATGTGAGGAAAACACAATTTATTCAGCGAGGTTAAAAAGAGATGTTTTGCATAAACACAGCACAGGTTAAAAAAGGACAAAAATGAATATTGTGGGCATCTCTGTGTATTGCAGTAGTGTAATTCAAAGTGAGCCTTATTGTTTAACTAGACATACATGCAGAGTGAGACGTTTCAATCTTTATTTATATTTATTATTCATTTATTTGAGATTCATTTATAAAATACTAAATTCTTCTTAAATTAAAAAAAAAATAAAATCAATATAAAGTTAAGAGTTCAACATTTTTATGGGTATAGGCCAATTCTGTTTTATTGAGATAAAAAAAATATATTTGCATGGGTTTTCTAAATGCACAACTTGCGCTGGATGTACAGTAAGTGAATGCATGAATGTATGTAATAGGACATATTGAAGCTTTTAAGAAACTTCAGACAGCATTCAATTTTTCATGTTCCGTTGATTAAGTAACATGTGATAGGACTGGGAGAAAAGAGCAAGTGGGCTTTTGCAGTGAGTCATATTCATATGTTTTAATATTCACATTATTTCTAGCATTTTTTTGAAATTGCATTCTTGCTTTCTTAGTAGATTGCTTTTAAGAGACAAAATAGAGGATATTTACATCAGCCTGTCACTTCACATCAAAGTGGTATGTCAACTGTATTTGGCCTATATAGAAATTAACCACACAGGATGAAGACTAACCTTTTGTCTCAGTGTGACTGCGTGGGTGCACACTAGTCTGCTTGGATAGAGCTGAAAGCGATCAAATAAAAAATATATACAGCTGTTGCATGCACAGTTACCAATCGTTTTAATATTATAACATGCAAGAGTCCAGTCTGGTATTGTGCAGGTCTACTTTGACAATCTGGTGGAGATCTCTCAGTTGACCCTCAGGCATACTCAAGCAACACATGCATTTACATTGAAACAACCATGGATGTTACAATGCACACCTATACAGACTAAATGTACTGCTAATATTTCAACAGGTTACAGGCTTGACCTCTCATGGTTTGACTTTACAGTAAGAAATAGAAAATGCCTGGAGTATAATGTGAACAATTATTATTATTCTTATTTATTTATTTATTTCAAACCTGCACACACATATTCCATTTTCCATTATTATTAACTGCAAATTCATAAAAAAAATTAAATAAAATAATTGTAAACTACCTTTTGCATTCATCTGTACAGCTGTTGGTTTGTGTGCAGGCTTTTTAGATTTATTGGTCGTTCTGTGAGGTAAAAGTCCTCACCCAAATCTGTCCATTTCTTTTGCAGAGCACCCTGACAATGACAAAAAGTAAAATGAGTTTTCTGGAAATCAAAATCAAATAAATGACCCTGAGGTCCTCTATTACTATCTGTATATATGGGTTTTAGAACCACAGAAGGAACTGCTCACACTGCTACAGGACAGGAGTGCTCTTATTGGTCAAAACATCCATTATCTACCCAAAATGAGTATCTATCAGGAATAAAATCAAGGGGCTGATGGATTAATTAAAAATTCACAGCTTATTCAAAAATATTTTTATATTCTTTTTAGTTCCAAAAATGTAAAGCCAACTCCAGACTGCTGCTTGTTATTCTCATACTTCTTGGTTTGTATGGTGTTCCATGTGGGCATTGGTTTCATTAGCAAAACCCAAAAATGGGCATTTTACTGCTGCTGTGTGAGACCGTGATAGAGGGAAGGGAAGGAGAGAATGGGGTAAGGGGAGCGTTTCATTCATACTTGACTTTTATTTGCACTGTTTCACAAAATCAGGCAGTGCTAGTTGGGCATTGCAGGTAGGCCTGCATAAGTCATGCCACAGTACATAGGCTAAGTATAACTGTATTATAAACTAAATATCAGCAAAACGGCCCCATACATCTGCCCCAACTGTCAACAACAGGCACCTTAATCAGGCAATTAAGAGGCCTCGCTGGGTCTATTTGACTTTTTTGATTTGTCTGGATGTTTGTGAAGAATGTTTTTCCAAAGTTCTGCATCTTCATGATATGTACCTGTGTGCAACAGTGCAAAAGATCCAGCAACGACTTTTTGAGTTATTGCGTTCACAGTTTTGGCCCGTTATTAATTAATTACTAAATTAATATTCATAGAAGAAGTACCCAAATCGATACAGTTCTTCATGATATGTACCTGTGTGCAAATGTTGAAACTGATCCGGCAATTCGTTTTTTATAGCGTTCACAGCTAGGATCTGCGGACGAACACCGACGTGATTCCATAATATCATCGTTTCGCGGATATAATGAGCTTGGGAGGATATTGATGATTGATGTCATGGATTGAGGCGGTGCTGCTCGGTGCTCACTTGCCTCTGTCTGCTGCTGGAGTGGGAAGAGTTGGAGAGGGAGAGGGAGGGGAGAAAGAGCAGACAGCAGTAGGCAACCACAACCAGTCTCAAACCAGAAATAAAGGCGAACTTAACCTGTACGCACATAAGAAAATGTATACTTTCGCGAAATAGTTTGCAGCTGAACATCATCTCGGAAATGCAGACGATGGAACTGTATCATTTGTGGACAAACTGAAACGCATTGAAAGTCTGGGTTAAAGACGAGATTACACACAGAGCAGTGACAATAAAACAACATTCCCGGACAAGTGGACAGACTGGAAGTACTAGCCACTGGCCAAACGAAAATACTTTGATGTGAAGCTTAACTTGACATTGTTTAAGCGTAAGTACGTGTTTGTTCAACTTTAAACTGGAGAAACCATGAAGACGTAGCGGAGAAAAAAACTCATCAAGTGTCTCGAAGCTACTAGCCGTGCTGTTAGCATTAGCTCGCCTTCAGTAGCAAATGCGAAGTGAAGCTAACGCCCGCTGGTGCAGTCCCATACGCCGTTAGTTAGCTTTGCGGCTAACGTTAGCAGGTGGCGTAAACGCGGATCTCTCAAAAGTTTTTGCGTAGTTTTCCCCGTGGCCCCAAACGCTGAAGTGTGGTGTTGTGGGAAAAGGGGGGAAGGGCAGGTTCCCTTCTGGACTTTTTCCCCTCTAGATTTCGTCCTAAAATGATGGCAGCGGAGGTGAGCAATGAGGAGACGGTCAACACAACTGGTGCAGGAGGAGGCCCGGAGACTGCCTCTTTCCCCTACTATACTAAGCCCAGAGTGCGAGTACCAGATTTGGGACAAGGACCAACACAAGCCTTCCGCCAGAACTCCAACACATCCCCGGATTCTTTGCCTGACATGAGCCTGGGCTTCAGCATACAAGGTGCTGCTTATTACCTGCATTACACCTAATGTATATTACTGAGCTGCACTACCTGATGTGTTTAGCTTACATTTGAGCAAAACAAAATCTTCAGTCAAAAATTAGACACCAAGGTCCTTTTGTGGGCTGAAGCTTTTAACCAGTCACACACTTCCACAAGACAGGAGCACTCTGATTGGTCAATACATTCACTCTTTATTGAAAAGTTCACCTGCTTATTCACAGCTATTGATATTAGTTCAAATAGTTAAAAGCTAACTCCAGGCCCCTGCTTGTTCTCATCCTGGTTTGTGTGTACAATGCAGTGTGTGCTCCATGTATGAGATAGTGATATAGTGAAGGGAGGGAGGGAGAGGAAGAGGGAAAAAGTTGGGTAGTGCAGCTTTAACTATTGTATTTCATAACTACAGTTAGTTGCAGTTTTACAGTTTATTTACCACTACAGACACTTTATCATACTCTGTTATTACATGCACATATGATCTATCCTGTATATTTTGTAATTCAGTGTTATAGTGAATAGTTTATTTTTATTTTGTACTTATGGTATGTTTAAAACTTAATTGTACTGTAGCAATTTTCTAGTAATTTGATCAGCCTGTTTACTTAAACGGCAATAACTATTCTGATTTTTAAGGTGGGGACGTGAGCGGACCATCCTCAGGGAGTGGCAGTGGACATTTTCAAGGGACAGGGACAAAAACAAGCTATTCTCCCACTTCTGAGGCTCCTGTCAGCCGGGTGTCACCCACATCATCAGGCCCGGATGGACCCAATGTCTTCCCTCCGCTGCCACCACCTCCTCCTCCGCCTGTGGGCTCCGGGGGGCTTGGTGGCACACTGGATGAAGGCGACATGCCGGATGGATCGGAGTGGCCGGATGATGTTGAGGTGGTGTTCCCGCTGTCTGCGCCTCCAACCTATCAGTAAGTACTAGAACGAGTGGTGAAGGCTACAGCTGTTTACTCCTGCAATTTGTTGATGTTATGAATGTTTTGATCACGGTTGAGAATAATGATCAGCAATAACACAAACATAACAGTGTTTTCCATGGATTGATTTTTTGTGACTATCGTGGCACTGTACTGGCCATTTGTAGTCAAACCCTCTCATTAACCCTCTCTATTTAACCTTTAAGAAGTACAATACAGTTACTTTTTATGTCTCTGAAAATATAACAAGCAACAAATATACTATTTTATTGTCCAGCTGGTTTGTAGACTACGGGGGAGAAAATTAGGCAATGTAGTATCTTCTGATGGGACACTGCGTAATGTATAAAGAGTCTGAAAATAACGGCACTGTTGTCATTGTTATGAATTGTACTGACCACAAGAGTTTAGTCAGAGTGCAGTCATCTGAAGTCACACCTTACTATAAAATCTAAAGCATTAATATTTGCTCTTGTCCCACATTACGGCTCTTTGACACAGTGGCATTTCTGAAGTTGGCCTTCTGTATGTGCTCTGCCTTTGACAGTTTCACAAGTGAATCCTAAAGATGTCGTCCCACATAATTACCTAAGTTATGTTTGTTTACGTCATGATTGTTCATGTCGGTATTACATTTAAAGAAACGCATGTTAACTCTAAATAGGTGAAATATAAGTAAAGCTCTATCATTGGTACAAGTCTCATTAGAAAAGTGCTGAGCTTCATCATCTGAACTCGTCACACTGTGAGAAATGAAGTGAGCAGGACTGTGGAATCAGCTTTTATTTTACGAGGGCCCTATATCTGACACACCATAAGGAACACCAGCTTTTCTTACTTGTTCTTGTAATAAATAGTGTTATATACAAATCAATTTAGCCTTTTGGTTTCAGTTTGATTTCAGGATGGCAGTTGTGTTCTTGGCATACATCCTTACCAGGATTGCTCCACAATATCCACTCAAATTATTAGTAGGCTTGATGGTGAATTCATTTTAATGTAATGAATTTACATGACCAATCTGAAAAAGGAAAAACGATCATCAGTAATTGCGTAAAGGAAGATGTCATATCAACTAGAATCTAGATGTGAAATTTTAATTGACATTGACTTTGAAGTATTTAGCTTGAATTTACAATTCAAAAGCTCTCATTACAGTATTAACATAACATTCTAGCCAATAGTAAAGTAAATTAGGTTGAGCAAGTGGCACATTTTCCACTGTTCTGTTTTGAGAGAATTGGTTGCAATGGTCCTGAAAGCAGAAATAGATCCTCCTTGATCCTAGCATTATGCATCTCCAGTTTTATACAACAATCATTTTATCTTTGAGTGAAAAAGCCCAAAACAAATTTATAGTTATGCCATTGATGCATTTGGTGTATATCCTGCTGTTCAAGGATATAAAACATTTTTAGTTTAGTGACTCATGCAGGCTCTAGTGTCTTAAAAATGAGGCCTGATTTAACAGATAGAAGAAGATTCAGGCAGAGTGCATCAGTCATGTGCAAAAAATCAAAGGTGGTGTCACGATACACATTTTTATACTTTGAAATCAGCTGTGAAGCTGTGTATGTGAGCGTTCAGTCATTAGTCATACAAGATATCGTTTGCATCTTGTAGTGTATTCGATTCCTAACTACAACACTTATTCCTGTCCCATATTTATTTATAAATTAAGTGTTGAGGGAGATTTTTTTGGACCAGCGTTTAAGGTTTTGCAATGTTTTTTTTTTTCCAATTGTTCATTGATATGTTTGTAGCATACTGACATGTATACTGATAATGTCAGGGCTGCACAATATATCCCAAATGTATCATTATTATGTTATCAGTAAATGGAATATCTATATCAAACTAAAATTATGTTAGGAATAGGATCAAAGTAACCAACCAAGTAAATTAACTTGATGTAGCTCTCTCTCAGGCTTGTATATCAAGCTTTGATTTAGCCTCAACAAGGGATGCACCTATACCAGTATCAGGTATCGGCTCCTTGTAAAGTATTCATACTCATAAAAAGTACCCCGCACCGAAACCACTTTACTTCAGCGTGACACAGCCTCTATCTGAGCAGATTGCCCCGAATTTTTCTCACTAAATATTTGCAATGTTGTCATAAAAATGTTATAAAACATTTGATCACCAATGTCCCAACGGCCCGGTAAAATGACTGAGAGTGAGGCTCAAGGAATGCATGGCTCTAGTCTGGACTCGTGTCAGCTGAACATTCATTTAAAAATGTATGCGTTTTAAAAAATAAATGTCATTAAAATTGTATTAATTCTAACTAGTTCTTTCTCTTATATAGTATTAATGTTCAAATGCTTGTGATAACAATGTCCTACAGAATGAGCAGCATGAGAGGAAAAAAATCTATTGTATTTGTAATGTTATTAATAAATACTTATCATCGGTAGTTTATTTACATACATTTTGATAATAATCAATGAATCGAAAAAGAGTTGACAGATTTATCAATTTGCAAAATAATCGAATAATTAAGAATGACCAATTATATTGTTATGGCAATATTCAGCAGAAATTGTCATAACATTCATGGATTATTTCTTAGTGATATTAAAAAATCAATAGGCTTGAAATGTAAAACTATCAGACACCAGACCTGTGAAAATATTAATCAATGACCAGAAAATCAGTTAGAAACTAGATGCCTAGAATAGCACACAGTAACATGCGTCCCATTGGCAGCAGTGGTTGTTATATTCACAGCTGACTGCCCGAGATGATTCTGTGTCTCACCGCGGCCCTTTAGCTGCGTCTGTCTTCTGTAAGTGGGCTCTAAGATCAAGCTCATATTTCTCAGAGTTATGTGGGCAGACGGTAAAATTCATGTAGCAAGAGAGTAAAAATCTTCCTCGCCGTTGGAAGTAGTCCCACTATGTCTTCTAGATTGACTGTGTAAACAGAACTGGGCACTTTTGTGGAATGTAGTTGAGTGAATATGTTTGTGAAAGCGAGACAAAGAACACTGCCATTCATAAAACAGAGGATGAGTTACTGTGGGTGCCAAAGCAATGGTTTCACCAAACCACTACTGACAAACTGTTTTTGTATCATTGTAAACATTAGTCAGATGAAGTATTTTATGATATGAACATGATAAAAATAAACTAATAAGTACTGGTAGTCAAATAAAAAAGAAAGAAAATGGTGTTAGAATTGAACACACATACACACAGCAGAGACAAAAGCAATATACCATCACAGTTTTGAAAAATACTTTCATAGACATTTTTGGTCATGTCACCCTATCACAGAATGTTGATTTTCACTGTTTTCTGCTTACCTCTCAAACTAATGAAAACTGTGCAAGTGTTGTATTGATAAGGACGATCCTATGAGCTCCATACATTTTCAGTATGTGTTATGCCATATCCTGTCATGCCCTTCCAATAGCCACACTGCACTAGCTTTTCTCTCCTGCATCCTGTTTTCAAGACTTCTGAGCCCCTCACTGTGGTCTTATTAGGACCGTCACCAGCACATTATTTGGAAAGAAATACAGTTGAATAGTTTATCGCAAAATGATTATCGGTTCACTTAACTGCTTAGTTAATCTTGCATCAAAACTTTACAACAATAACGTTTTTGCAGTATTCAACATGGTTATCAACTATTGAATGTTTTGTATAGTTCTGCCCTAGTTTCAACCCTGTGTGCAGAGATCTAGAGACACTAAGGACTATGTGATGTACAGGGACGCTTCTTATCACAGATGTAATGATGTTATGTAGAGGGCTTAATGACAACAGAAAGCCTAGATGTCCAAGCTTGTTGTTCTGTGCCTGGTCTGGTTGTTGGTTAATATAATATTTTTGTGTAGTATTGGTGTAAGTAAGCAGGAAAAAACAGCAGTTAGATATTACCTGGTGCACCTTTGACCATGACTTTTTTTGTTGGTTATTTTATTTCTCATACAAGGTGTACAACAAAATTGTGCCTGGAGTCGCCACTATGGGCCAACCTGACACATGCTTTTTAGTAGTTGAACATGGGGAAAATTTGCCAATTCAACACAGATAGACCCCTTCCAAGAGCGCTAACTACTGGTATGGTACTATCTCGCTGTATCTGCTCACATCGTCAATAGGTCAGCACTGGTCAGTAGGTCATCTTGTTCACACCTTTTGTCTATGATCATGTGTCTGTTTATGTGAATGGTCATGGCAACGGCACATGTAGTTATAAAATATATATGCATACATTTATAGAAATCAAACTACTGTCTGTAGAAATCCCCACACTCTCCCTGTCTCGACTGTGACTGTCCCACTCATTCAAAAACCAGTGTGCTGCTCTATGCTCATTGTGATGCGTGCTGAGAGCGGCAGAGGAGAGTTAGAGAAAGTCAAGGGGATGTAGCGCGGAGGATAGAGAGCTTCCAATGTTTTTATCTTGGAGGGATTAACATGCTCTTTGGCAGAATTGAGATTAGTTACTGAAATGGCCATTACTTTTGCACGTTTGGTGTTTTATTTTTGCCGCAGTGGTTTTCAATAACCTTAGTGGAAGATAAGTGAATCTAAAGAGTACCAAGGTCACATCATGATAAATATTTTAGATTTAGAAGTATTGGTGCGATGTATTGCTTTTCGGAGATTTCAGTTTTTGGTTGTCGACTCGAAGCATCAGTGGAGTGGGCACACCTTGTGAGACAGACGGCAGAGAGATGCAGCAGAGGGCGAACTCAGCGTAAGTGGGGCATCTGACCACAACTCTTACTTTAGTGCTGTTATCAGTGAGCATCTACTTTGTTGACTACCCAAGCTTTGGTGTTGAAATATTATAAAATTAACTTGTAGATTTTTGTCTGTTTGGAGTAAAAATGTAGTTGGATTTCTCTCTAATCTGAATTAGTTATAATCCGTGATATAAGATTGTCTTCATTTTTAGTGATACTGATGAACAAGAGATTGGCTATGTTCAGTCTTGGTTCAAATGGGTTCAGTGCCCGTCTATGTTACCAAGAAAAGAACATGGCACTGGTGGTACAGGGTGTAGGTATATAATAAACAGTATGTGTCAACAATATATTTCAGGTTCAAATTGATAGGAGAAAAGAGCCCCTGCATCACCTCAGCTCAGGTCGTGTACGGACACGACGAGGCATTCCTGAAGCACAGCTCTATATCAACACTATCAGACATATGCTCACTCTTCATATTCAGATAAATGAGCTGCTGTGACTGGTTCAACTCAATAGTAATGTAGTATTGGGGTATAGCTCAGATCTTAAAAAGAAGCCATAACATGCTCATAAACATATTACATTTGATTTTTTTTAGTAACTTGCAAAAGCTGATATGTTGCCCCGTTCTCTGAAGCACTATAACAGTTCTGATTAGTCCATGTCTTTATTTCTCCAGATTGAAACTCTGTGTTTCTCTAACCTTTCTCGTAAACTCACTCCAGTTTGTAATGCATTATCAAAATCCATCATATTTTTCTTCACTATTTGATCCTGGTTTAATTCAGCAGGAATCACTTGAGGTCCCCTGTCCCGTGCACACCCTTCTTGTATCCTCTTCATCTTCATCTAGGGACGTTTTCCAGTCGCCTGTATGCTGCTGAGAGGCACTGTTGGCCTAAATTTGGAGAACTGTGTTAATTTTTTACTCGAGCCACTAAAGCCCTGTCAAGTTCAGCCTCACCTGCTGAAAATTTAACCACACTTGTTCCAAAAGCCAGTGTTTAATTTAGAAAGTGGGCTCGCTTCAGAGTGGAGTGATGTATAAAAGCTTTTAGTGGGACTTAACTTTTAAATTATTTTGGAATAGCTGGTCTTGATCTGTCTTTTTTTTTTTTTTTTTTGCACTTTTGACTGAATATAATATAATGTCCATAGTACGCATACACTCACTGGACACTGTAGTAGACTAGACTGTTCAAATGGTTAATCCTAAACATGGCCACAAGCCAGTGGATTTAGTCAAGCCTTTTATCTGAATGAAGAAGAAAGATGAAAGGAAAATACAGCGAGCAGCATTTCTGTTGGCAAAAACCTGCCTTGCTGATGCCACAGGTCAGAGACTGTTTGGAATACTAGAAAGCCAACTGATTTAGCTCGGACAACCACTCGCCCATCTCTAAACACACCAGATGCAGAAGAGAAATGTTTTCACAATAAAGTGGCCAGTGAGTGTATGTTAGCCAGTGTGTATATTTGTTTAAAGATCAGACTTTGACAATTTAAACGGTGCACACACACTAAATTTTTTTTGTGGAATCGATGCTTATATTCTGTATAATGTAAATAATCTCCCTGTTTATTTGTGTGCTGCAGGTGGTACCATGGCAAGCTGGACCGAACCATTGCTGAAGAGCGTCTGCGCCAGGCCCGGACCCCTGGCAGCTACCTCATCAGGGAGAGTGACCGCCGGCCCGGGTCATTTGTCCTGTCCTTCCTCAGCATGACCAATGTGGTCAATCACTTCAGGCAAGTCCATTCATTAATATGCCCTTTAGTCCAGATCGCATTCATAAATTTTTAACTGCAATGTATTTTTTTATATCCCTTGGGGGTTGTTCACCATTCTTGCTGCTTAAGGCTTAAAGGTGTAGTCCATAAGTTTCCGAAAATAAGAAAATGTTAAAATGAACAATCAAAAATGATGGCTGTAGAGCCCAGGGGAGGGGCTAAAGTAAAACTCGACTATTATTGGTCAAAGTGGTATCCCACAAATTCTGATTTCATGTAGAGGTCAGAGGACGGACTAGTAAAATTGTTACAGATGACCCACTTTACATCATAGTACAGGGTCAGATAAAGAATTTTTGAATTTTTCTAACATTGTTTTATTTTAGGAAACTTACAGACTACACCTTTTTAATAATAAACTGCCCTACAGCAGACAGAATTAAGCCAGGATAATAGTGCTGCTAATCAGTATTACACTAATTATTGTATTGTACAAAATGGGACGGCAGTAGCTCAGGTGGAAGAGCACTAACTGGAGGGTTGGCAGTTTGATCCCCTCTCTAGTCACTTTGGCCTTCAGGAAAACACTTAACGTATTTTCCGCACTATAGGGCGCACTGGATTATAAGGCGCATAGTCAATGAATGGTCTATTTTTGAAATTTTTGAGAAAATTAAATGTTTTTAAGTGCGCCTTATAGTGCGGAAAATACGGTACTTTATATGTTGCACATTTCTGTGAGTTTGACCAAGGGCAGCTGTGGCTACAGAGGTCAATTGCCACCACTAGTCTTACTATAGAGTGAATGAATTATGAACTCACTTAAGGAATACTGCAAAACTAAATGACACATATTCCCGATATGACAAAAAAACTGGGTTGATGTAACTGCGTTTCCAATATTACGAGAGGCATTAATGTGATCATGATAAGGTACAGTTTTATCACAATTATCATCATACGTGTAGCTGTGTGCCGTTTATGCTCTCTCTCATTAAATATGAGTGGGTGGACCTGAAGTAAAAAAAAAAGAGCAGCCTTCTTCACCAGCAGCTGCACCGTAGGGCTATTTCACAGCTTCACAGTAGATCAAATCAGACAGATTCACAAAAACAGTCTGCTCTATGTGCTAAAATGGGTATGTGAACACAACCCTGGCTTCGTTCAAATGGGTTTCCAGGTCAAGATGAAATGAATTAAGTAGAAGAAAAATTTTACTGCTTTTAAAGAATATTTTGTCTTGGTATACACAGAAGAACATTACTATCACGTACGGTGTGCTGAAGATTTCCTGTACATTCTCTGAAATCAAATTAAATGTTTCAGTGCAGTGGCAAATAATATATTCTTTGTAAGTTAGATGTTTGAAGTCAGCTCTTGGGGACTGGGACAGTATTATAATAAATCTTAAAAATAGATAGAATTATTCTTTAAAATCTTGGGTAAATCAATGTTAATTATTTGGTTACAATACTATTGTATCTTAAGTTGCATCCTTAACTCATACTTTCTGTACACTTAATGTTGTATTTTCTAACAGGATAATTGCCATGTGTGGGGACTATTATATCGGAGGGCGACGGTTCTCGTCTCTCTCAGACCTGATTGGTTACTACAGCTATGTGTCCTGTCTGCTCAAAGGAGAAAAACTGCTGTCACCAGTTGCGCCTCCAGAGGTGAGACTGGCTCTACTGTGAGAAAGATATTCATGTGTCTTTACTGTAACAGCCTCTTTTGTGTTATGGTTCAAGATATTCTGTATATTATGTATAACGCTATCTGATGAAACAATCAAACTGTGTGCAGAAATAGGCACATTTTATTGTAATGGCTGCATTCCATCAACTTAAGTCCTTTTCAACTCCCAGGGGCAATTGTAGTAAAATGATTCATTTTTATATTGGGATCAGGATTTAACATGTGCATGGATTTGCTCTATTTGATTTGAATTGTGTGTGTGAATGTTTTTGCAGCCTGTAGAAGACAGGAGGAGAGTCAGGGCCATTCTTCCATACACCAAAGTGCCAGATACTGACGAAATCAGGTAAAATCATTACACCTAATAAAACCTGTATCTATTCACCAATAGCATAACATTGTGTAACTAATTAACTATTTATTGAATCTATAAATTGTTTAGTTTGCGTTCTGATTTTGATCTGTAAGAAGTTACCATTGGCTGTTAAAATGTTAAATGTCAAGCTTTGTAGTACAATGCATTAGAGCCCCCTGGTGGCAAATTGTGGTTGGACAGTGTAATTGGAAACTTATGTTCTAGTGCATTTTGGTCTCTCAGCAGCAGTATTATTAATATATTCTGATTAAAATAAAACTATGTACTTTCTTAGCTTCCTGAAAGGGGACATGTTTATTGTTCACAATGAACTGGAAGATGGCTGGATGTGGGTGACCAATGTCCGCACAGAGGAGCAGGGTCTCATTGTAGAAGATCTAGTGGAAGAAGTGGTAAGTATCATAAACTAATATAATATACTAACTAACGCTGAATACACTTTAATGTACCCTTTTGTACGGTTCATTAAAGACCATTACCTTACCTGTAGAGTGTGTTTGTACCCATTCCTTCACGGCCTACTGACAACTTGTGCTTTTTGTTTTTCAGGGCAGGGAGGAGGATCCACATGAGGGAAAAATGTAAGTGGCTTTACAATGAAACCACCTTTGAACAGTAATTACAATTCAGTATGTAGCTAAGATAAACAATATTGTAGAGGACAAAGTTCAAATGATGCTAAAAGGATCAGTGCATTAGCTTCTTATGAGTCTGGTGGCTAGACTGAGGTAATCTATTTCTCTAAAACAACGATGTATGTAACTTTTTTCAATCTAATAAAGACTCCGAAAGTATTTTTTTTTTTTATGTTGGCTACAGTTTTCTGTGGACACCAAAATTCTAATTAATAATGAAAAAATATGTTTTAAACTAAACCAGTATTGATGGTTTATGCCTATAAACTCAAATAGCAAAAATGTGGCAAAATTCTGATTGAGATACATTTGAAGTATATTTTTTCTGAAATTATACAAGTCATTTAGGGTTGCCTTTTTTGATACAGGAATAAGTATTTTTTGGCTAATTGTTAATTTTGCCTGGTTTCCTGTGCAGCTGGTACCATGGAAAGATCACCAAACAAGAGGCCTACAACCTGCTGATGACAGGTAGGGTCCATTTGTGACTTCCTTTAAGCTAAACAATAAATACATTGATTTGCATTGCTTTGTGACAAATAGCCTGTGAACACTAAAGTCTATCTATCAAAGTAACTAAAATGCTGAACATGCACTGACATTTATGTTTTTCAGTGGGCCAGGTGTGCAGTTTTCTAGTTCGACCATCAGACAACACGCCTGGAGACTATTCACTATTCTTTCGCACCAATGAAAACATCCAAAGGTTTAAGATCTCTCCCACCCCTAACAATCAGTACATGATGGGAGGGAGGTACTACAACAGGTATGTAGGCCTAAATTTTAAGTTAAAAAGCCTGGATTTTGTGTTCATTTATTTATTATTTGCCACTGTCTTTTATGGTAGTGTTGACGACATTATTGACCACTATAAGAAAGAGCAAATAGTTGAGGGCTACAATCTCAAGGACCCAGTGTCAGTCCAGGTATGTCATAAAGGCTTCAAATGGTACCAAAATGAATCATCAAGTTAATATATATATTAATTCTTGTTTTGTGTTTGCTAGCACCAGGAACAAGTCCTTCCTGACACGGTTGACGGAAGAGAAATTTACAACACTATTAGACGGAAACCAAAAGATGCTTTCTACAAAAACATTGTCAAGAAAGGCTACCTCCTGTTCCACAAAGGTATTGTATCATTTCACTATATTCTCCAGCACCCTTACTAGGGCTGCACAATATTAGAAAAACATAACGAACTATGTTGAGAATTGCAAAAATGATATGATTAGCAATATTTCAGTATGCTTTTTAACAGTATCTTTAAGTGGATTTCTGTATGTTGGATTGGACAATTAGTTTAAGTATAAACTTTTGTCAGATGAAGACCATAACATTACTGCAATATATTTAGTTTCTAGAGATTTCAATAATGGATCTGATATATTGTGCAGCTCAACCCCTTACCTTTTCTCAAAATGAACCCAAATATCCTATACCCTCTTCAGGAAAAGGCAAACGTTGGAAAAATCTTTATTTCATTCTTGAGGGAAACGATGCCCAGCTCATCTACTTTGAGAGTGAAAAGAGAGCCACCAAACCTAAAGGGCTGATCGACCTCAGTGTGTGCTCTGTCTACGGGGTCCATGACAGTCTGTTTGGCAGGTACTGTGCTGTCTCAATGTTGTAATATACATGTAAGGAATCCAGATCAGTACATATCCTAGTGCTGTTCATCTACTTAACATGTATGTTTTTGTAATTGCACTAACCCCTCCAGACAAATCCCTAACGATGTGTCCGTATGGCAACAAAGTATTGACTCTTGAATATACACTCACTGGTCACTTCATTAGGGACACCTGTGGATCTGCTAAATACTGTAGTGCAAGTAACTAATCAGACAGTCTGCGCACAACTGAATGTGCATGATGACCAATCACACTTGAGGTAGTTGAAGACAGTAGATCTGGACACTTATATATGATATATAAGTATATGATCTGCCTAATGAAGTTGCCAGTGAGTTTATTCTTAGTTGTGTCTGAAGTGGTAATCAGAAAGTGTTATTTCTTGCGCTCTTAGGCCAAACTGTTTCCAGATTGTTGTCCAGCACTTTAGTGAAGAACAGTATATTTTCTACTTTGCTGGTGAAGCACCAGAGCAGGCGCAGGTAAGAAGAGAGGAATATGGTACTACTGGATGGGTTTACTGTGATTCTTATATTTATTTTGTATGAATATCTTTTTTTTCAGGATTGGATGAAATGCCTTCAAACATTTTGCAGTAACCTAAGAAAAACTACTCAACCCACAACAAACAAACGGCTAAGACAGGTATACAAGAATGATATAATGAAGTAAACATAATAAATGTTACATACATAAATATGATTGTACAGTTTATCAATTCTAATGCATGTGTACACGCCCCAGGTGAGCAGTCTGGTGCTGTACGTAGAGGAGGCCCACAAGCTGCCTGTGAAGTACTTCACAAATCCTTACTGTAACATCTACCTGAACAGCGTTCAGGTCGCAAAGACACATCCACGAGAGGGACAGAACCCGGTGTTCACTGAGGAGTTTATCTTTGAGTGAGTCTTTAGAATTTACTAAGCCTTTATTCTTTTTCACATTTGTAATCTCAAAAATATTTGTTTTTTTTTTTCAGTGACTTATCAAATGAAATCAACAGATTTGAAATCAGTCTAAGCAACAAGACAAAAAAGAGCAAAGAGATTGACATATGTAAGTACATTTTTAAATCTAAAATCTTCAGTACTGGGCAAATGTTTATGGCAGGTATGGGATAAATGCATACTTTTTACTTTTTTATTGTTTGTTTATTGTCGTTTTAACTTTGTACAGCGTCTTTGTGTCAAGAAAAGCGCTTTATAAATAAAATGTATTATTATTATTACAAGTCAAATGCTTTCAAAATTATTATCTAGTGTTTTTGTGTCAAAATGTGAGCGAGACCATTGTGACTTAAGCCCTTGTCATGGCCTCTAGATCTGATCTGAGTCTATTTGGGATTAGCTTGAAGAGACAGATGTAAGCTACTACCACAAATAAAATTGTGCCAAAAACTAGCTGTCCTTCGAAAATGAAACCCGGTGTGGTCACATGACTGGATTTAAACGTTTCTTTGGCATTTTGTAAACTGATAAAAGTAAACTAAAAATTAGTTGTATATTTTATAAAGTCACATTGAACCCTGCCTAAAACATGTTCGCCGTACGGTACATTAGCTTTTAATTTGCTCCTCACTCCCTCTCCTCTCTTCCCAGTGTTCATGCGTTGTCAGTTGAACCGTTTACAGAAGGGTCAGATGATAGATGAGTGGTTCCCCCTCAGCTCACATGTGCCTCTAAAGGGCATCGAGCCAGGGTCCTTACGGGTCCGGGCTCGCTACTCTATGGAGAAGATCATGCCTGAAGAGGAGTACAGCGAGTTTAAAGAGGTCTGGGGCTCTGAAAGGGTTGCTTTGGTCAATTATGATAAAATATTAAGTCACTTAATTTGACATTTTGATTGTGGTTTGCCCTCTGCAGATGATCTTGCAGAAAGAGTTCCACGTCATCTATGCTCTCGCTCATGTATGTGGTCAAGATCGCACCTTACTGGCCAGCCTCCTTTTGCGGATCTTCAGACACGAGAACGATGAAGCTCCCTTACTCAGGACACTCAACGACAGAGAAATCAACATGGAGGGTGAGAGACACAATTACTGTAGGATTAATGTATTTTAAAATAAATCTGTTTTAGTTGGGTACACTGTTGTAGTCACCTCTCAGCAAGGAGATCGTTGGTCCTCTCTTCCGGCCAGCCAAAACATGACCTATTTAGGTGGAGTTTGCATGTCCTCCCTGTGTTAGTGTAGGTTCCCTCTGGTCTACTCCCATGGTCCACTCCCATGGTCCAGACACATGCATGTGTTTAATTGAGGACTCTAAATTAGTGAATAAATGTGTTAGCCCTGTAACTAACAGGCCACGGTGTACCCAGCCCAAGGCCCATTATCATCTGTGACACTCTACATACTGGTATTTAGCTGTGGCTACACAACTGGCATAAGACCACCAGTGTGGAGTGAGTGAATAATGGACTTTTGTAAAACGCTTTGGGTATCATGAAAGGCGATCAATAAATGTACGCCATTATTATCATTGTTATTAACTGTTTCTTGTCATTACCAGACGAGGCCACCACTTTGTTCCGAGCGACCACACTGGCCAGCACCCTGATGGAGCAGTACATGAAAGCTACAGCTACTCCTTTTGTCCATCACGCTTTAAAAGACACCATTCTTAAAATCATGGAGAGCAAACAATCCTGTGAGGTGAGACAGAACTCAAGGGCATTGTTTGGAGTGGCTGTTATCAAAGTTGCTGTGTGTCATTATGTTACATTTTAAAGTCACTTGTTTTTTGTCTTTAGCTGAACCCTTCCAAACTTGAAAAGAACGAGGATGTGAACCTAAATTTGGCTCATCTGCTCAACATCCTGTCTGAACTGGTGGAGAAAATCTTTATGGCTGCTGATATACTACCACCGTAAGAACCAATGCCAAGCACCACTCACTGCATTTTTTTTTTTATTACTGGATACAGAATTCGAAGTCACGTAAGCATATTTTTTGTATCCCTTTCAGTACACTGAGGTTTATCTACGGCTGTCTGCAAAAGTCTGTGCAGCAAAAATGGCCCACCAACACCACCATGAGGACAAGAGTTGTAAGGTAAAGCGTTCCCTTCCTTCTGTTGCATCCAGATGCGTTTATACACTGCCTCATGACTGATGGCTGTTTCCTTTTTATAGTGGCTTTGTATTCCTAAGATTAATATGTCCAGCCATTCTCAATCCTCGAATGTTCAATATCATTGCTGGTAAGCCCCCCTTCCCTCCATCAAAAATATTTTATTATTAACTAAGATTGAGAGTCAACTCTATTCCTCGTTCAGATCCTCCGTCTACAACAGCAGTCAGGACACTTACTTTAGTAGCCAAGTCAGTCCAGAATCTTGCCAACCTGGTGGAATTCGGTGCCAAGGTACAAAATGCAAATCTACATTTCAAGTCGTCAGTGCATTTTTCTTTTTTTAATATGATGTATACTGTTAAACAGGAGCCCTACATGGAGGGAGTCAACCCATTTATTAAAAACAACAAACATAGGATGATTATGTTCCTGGATGAGTTGGGGGTAAGTCATATGGACGTGAGTTTGTGTTAGTTCAGTGGCGATAACTAGCTGTAATCATTATTGACTTTGTGTCCAGAATGTCCCTGACCTTCCTGAAACCACAGAGCACTTTAGGACAGACCTGTCCCGGGACCTGGCTGCGCTGCATGAGATCTGTGCCACACATTCAGACGAGCTGCGGACACTGAGCAACGAGAGGGGAGCTCAACAGGTTAGACACAGAAACAACACAATACTTAAAAAATATATATATTTATACATCAGGTAAAGATTGTATCGTTATCAAAGTTATGACGATCTGCTTATCTGGGAAGGTCGTTAAATTGGGCTACATGTGCATTCATTTATGCTCTGCTCTTCACTGTCAATTTTACTGTAACAATGTTCAAATTAATTAAAAAAGGGGAAAAATATAGTATTTTGATATTGGCTTGGATGTACATTGAATTTGTAGTTAAAAAGATACTATTAGCGGTAGATGTCGGTGTCAATGAGATGGCTGAATGAGTTGTCCTGGGGTGAATGAATGAATCTTTTGAGTATTTGCATCAATACTTTCTTTTCTCTCTTGTAGCACGTGCTGAAAAAGCTACTGGCCATCACAGAGCTCCTCCAGCAGAAGCAGGCTCAGTATGCCATGTCCAACAGCAACAGGTAGTACTGCACTTCCTCCTCCATCTCTACACCTCCACCCATCCCTCTGTCAGCCTCGGGTCTACAGCGGACAGACGAGCATGCTCCACTCTCATCACCATGGCAACCCCTCCATCTTCCCTTCATATCCGTATCCGGTAGTCCACACCCCTTCCCCATACCACAAGTCTACCTGTTTGTGTGTCCTGTTTGCCACAAGAGAGCTACTATGCAACAACTACAGCAGCCATAGTACTTGACAAAAATAAAAACTTCTATATGCAAGTTCCCCTCATTCCAACTATGGGTACATTTCATTCCCTTAAACTAATTATGAGGGCCAAATACTGCGATTTTTAAATGTTTTTTTTTTGTACCCGCTGTGTGTGTCGATAGCAAAGGTTGCCAAAGTATCTCCTCTCCCCATTTACAAGGATTGAAACCTGAAGAAGGTGGTCCTCCTTTTGCCCAACATTCTTGTAACTGGATTATTGCTTTTTATACTGTAATTAGTGACTGATTTATTTGAAAAGGTTTTGACAATATCTTGCAAAGTGCTGAGACTAAGCAGTTATGTTTATTTTGTGCTTGTTTTTCCTTTGTTTTCTAGATTGGAACAAAGTCTTTTACAAAAGTAATGCTATTTTATATTAAGAATAAATTATCTTGCTGGAATCATGAGTATAAGTGAGATGAGCTGACTTCATTTTGTTGTTTTCTGTTTAATTGTATCAACTCTTTGGTCTCTATTCAAACTTGTTGCCAGACATACTCAGAAAAACCAAGTAAGAGTTTACAGCTGACATTTTTAAATAGTCCAAACTGTATCAGACATGCATGCACTTATTAAACCGTTTTGTAAAGTAGTCAATGGAGTCATTATTTGTCCTGAGATGGAAGGATTTTTCACCCAACTTTATACATAAAATATATTTATTCTAACGCAAATACAGAGGTTGAAACAGGTGCCCAACAGCCAAAATGCAATTGTTCTAAATACTGGGTCAAGTTTACATTAAGACATTAGAACTTTCATATCAGGTCATCATCGCTGGGGAAATCCTGGGGAAAACAATTTGGTTATGAAATCAGCTGATTTATGTCAAATGACTGATGAATAATATTGCCTTGCCTCCTCCATTATGCGTGGCTCTTTGGCCATGTATTCATCTTCTTCATAGCCTCTTTTCCGTTTGCTGAAATACAAAAAAAAAATAAAAAAGTGACAATGTGCATCACAGAATAATTTTGCACGTACCCATGACTTTATACAGTATGTTGCTGGTGAACTTGTGCGTTCCCTTCAATTCATTTCACAACTCATTTTAGGATAGCTTTTATATCGTCATTGTGCTCCCCATTACTTTTCGTTTGAACATCTGAAATTGATATAGCCTCTCTCACAATATCTGAACAAAACTCCATGAAATCTTGAGAGCGTGTACTTCTGACAAACCTGTGCACTTTATTTTACAGGACAGAGTGCACCATCATGTCATTGGCCGCTGCTATCCAGGTAATGTAAGGTGTAGCCGAATTGTACACCAGGCCAGCTCACGAAGGCGCATCTGAAGACTGTTTTTTTTTTTAAAAGCATGTGGCCTCCAGTCCAAATCACCTTGAAGAACTTATTTGCTGCATATCAGAAAACTGTCCTTCCAAAGTTTACCCAAAATGCTCCACCGATACCAACATTGTAGAGATGGTGTCAGGCAAGGAGGCCCATTTTGTACCTTTTAAATTGTCAGTTCGGATAAGAATGAGACGGGAATCCAAAGCAATTGAAGTAGCATTATTTGCTGTCATCAGGGATTTTTAAACGGTGCACCTCTTTTTTCCAACACAAGCCTTAACTCCCTTTGTATACTGTACACAATCCTCCTGTTGTCAACGCTTTCTTCAATGACTCCCACTGTTTGTCTTTATCATGTAGCTTTGAAACTAAAATTAATACGGTTTTCTATGCTGCTGTCTTTATCCATACATACTTAAGACTTGTGTAAAAGTAAGGTTTGTGTGTAGCTAAAATAGTCCCGATTTCGTAGGAGGTAACTGTAACTTGTGCATGTGCTAACCCCGAGTGAGTCGTATTGTAGTGAATGGGCCTACTTTCTGTACATGCTGCTCTTAACATCACCTCAAATCACTTTTGTTTTTGCCACTGGGTGAGAAAGCAGGGTACCACCTCAAATTGAAACTCTTTTTTTATGCCACTCTTGACCATGTTTATTTCTTAATTTACATCCAAGAACACTTAATTTATTTTTAATCACTCAAATGTTTTGTCAAATGCAAAAGCTTCTTGTTGTAGCTGTACATATACTGTACGTTCTATAACTTAGAGACAGCTTTTAGGTGAAGCTGGATAACTTGAATGAATTGAGAATAACTGTCAGTTAGCGGCGTATATTGTCTGATTTTAAATATGCCATGCAACATTTAATCTGGCATAACTAAAATTATGTAAAAAATGTAAAAACCCTAATGCCTAAATTCTGACTCCATCAATTTCTGACCTTGGGGATACCCTGGCACTCTCCCACTTTGCCACAAAACATCATCCAATGTTTTTTTTTTTCATCTAGATTTCAACCGGAGTCATGTCAGGCACAGATTTATTCACATACTGTGTCATAATACAACTTGGTCTGGAGTGCCTCTTATTTTCCAGCCAATTCTACATCTGTGCCTGTCATAGCTTAGGGGAACAATGCAACTTTGTGGCTAAATGAGTCGTTACAGGGTGAATACAGCTTCACTTTTTCCTGTACCTCTACTGGTGAAAAACAGCCTTGCAATAATGACTTGGTGTCCCTGAAAGTCTCTGAAGGTCACCGGTCTTGTGAAAAACACAAATTGCTTTTCAACAGGTTTTTAAGAATGGCAAGAGCAAAAGCAAAATGCAAAGCATGACGACGTTTTGGCTCTTGACCTTTAAGTACTGTTCTGATAAAAGTCTATATTCTGCATTCTTCGGACAATGCAAAAAAACTAAACAAAAATAAACTGTTGCATTGCTCCCCATCAACAGAGGTTTACCTTACCAAACTGTTTACTGTAGTTGCACTTAAGATACCACGGACCTCACCAACCTCTCACCAAGTGTTCAAAATATGACAGAGGTCAGCAAACTCACAACTGAGCCTAATTTTTTTTAAGTGATACCAATATCAGCTGTGCTTCGCATGGGTGATCTATGGTAGGTAGGAATGTGCTGTGCTATAGTTGTTTTTGTGTTTTCATACAGCGGATGTGTTCCTTTTTATTTTTCTACCTGGTACTGAACCTTGAACCTTTTGCATCTTAGATACAACAACTTGGCAAAAACTGAATAAAAATTGACATACGACTGCGGGTCACTGGAGTTGCTTACTTGCATGTATTTTGGTTCTACCATTTATTTTTTTAAGTCAGATCTGGTTTAGACCTAGTTATTAATGCTCTGGTTTATAGTTAGCCCTGATTGTGGTCTAAACCTGGTTTATTCTTGGTTTAGACCCCATTTACTCCTGGTATAGTCCCTGTTTTGGTCTTATGTAGTAATGAGTTTCTTTTTTTTTTTGCATTTCTGCATTTTATTCCTAGGTTTAGATCTGGGTTAGTCCTGCTTGGAGTCCAATAGAATTATACTAATTAGAAGTGCCGCTGCAGGTTCATCAGCCGGATCTGTAAATGATTTGATCTTCCTGATTATCAGCAGATATATAAACGTGACATGTATATACACTATGACACACAAATTATAACTATTAACGTTTCTGGCATACTTGTAACAGTTCTCAATTTAAAAAAAACATATTTTTGGCAAAAATGTGAGACTTTGAGGGTCACCAGGTCTTAGGTATAGTATATTTTAGGTGTACTATTTCTGATGTTAATGTGATAGTTAGAAATGTCTATGGTATCAGTGGGTATCGGCCAATCCACAAAGTACAGGTATCGGAATCGGGACCTGAGAGGTCTGGTGCATCTTTAGTATTTATAATGACTTATTTATAGTATTTACACAAGTTGTTTTTAATGTAACAATCAATCTGTATTTAACCTTTAATGCTTTCAAACTAAATATACTGCAACAGTTTCTTTCACAGTCTTCAATTGCATGGCCTAACAGCACTTATATAGACCATAATATCCTCTTACTTGCTTGAGCTTGTGGCAAATTCAGCATGAATCCTCTCCAGCTTCAGCTTGTATGCATTCACCTCCTCTGGTTTGGGAAGTTCATATTTCTTCATGTTTATCTTCATTTCTAAAAAAAAAAAAAAGATTGTTAATGTTACACTGTCATTTTACCTAACGCAGCTCTACAGTGACATCTAGAGGTGGACATTTGAGATGCAGATTACTCACTTCTCATAGAGTCGTACATCTTTGAGAGGGTCTCTTTGTCCTCTTTCAAGCCCAAGCATTCAGTCACATAACTAGGCATAAAAAAACTCAATATCAACCATCTTCCATAGAAATAAATCGTCAAAATAGTTACATAAAGTCATGTAACACCTCTCCATGTTGAGTCCTGCTCGTGAGGCACTGTTCAGAATGGCTGTTAGAGCAATCTGAGACGGAGAAAACAACAATCCTATATCTGTCAATGATGCATGTGTCAGGAAGTCATCAACGCCTTTCCTCAGTGATTCTGGGTTTTCTAATGTTGGATATCTGGTCTGAAATTGAAATATAAAATGAGTTACTTTTCTTACATACAATTTAAGTGTAGAGTAGTGTTATATCAATAATGTTAGACCAATAAAAAAAGATACTTGATAGTGCACACAATCTGTATCGACACCGTTTTATGAGAATCTGATATTAGTACTACTTTTGTTATTGATTTAAATGAGTAGTATCTTAACCTTCAGGTCAATAAGTAGCCCCTCCATGGGTCTGTAAGGGTTGTGGACCACCAGGTGGAAGTTGAGTTGTTGGATCAGCAGCAGCTCATACTCCAGTATCTGCTCTGCCGCTCTCTCTTGTCCCGCGGGGGTCTCCTGGACGAGGTTAGCTACAAACTGACCACTGGACACGTTGAACTCATCCACTTTACATGCCAGATATGCGCATGTCAGCCTAAAGCAATAAGTGGAATGTGCAGTGGTAGAAATAATAAAGTGACAATAATGTATTGCATTTTGACAGCTAGATGCAAGTTTGATACAAATGAAATATCAAGGCATTTTCGAAGTGTGGCACAGATACTACTGGTGGTATATTCCAACCAGTTTTGTCCTGGCATAGACCTGCATGTGATTCATATTCCACACGTCTCCTCTGAGCGTTTTGACTGATTTTTTTTAAACCTGAACCCACTTAACCCAGTTCAGGTTTGGTTTAGACTGGGTTTAGTTACCAATTTACACCTGGTTGGATCCTTGTTTAGATCTGGTTTGATTGATGTATTGTATACATCAATCACTTTTTCCTTCCTTGGTTTATACTTGTTCAATCTCATGTTAGCCCTCCCTTTGGTGTGAAATGTTCTTACATATCTTACATAATAATCCTCGGATGAAACTCCATGACAGAGCTGTTGAGGTAGAATCTTCTGAAGTACATGATAGCCGTACCCTGCACAAATTCAGAGTTAAATAGATGCCAAGTCAAAAAAACAGCATTAACATTTCAGTGACTGACAGTGGAACATACCACAACAGATTTTGGCATGGCAGGTTTAAAAGCGTTGCAAAAATCCAGCAGCCTTTTCTCATAGTGCCTTAGTAAACAATCCTCTTCGTAACGCTTCAAGAAGATGGAGTCACTAATTCCAGGCTGTTTTTCACACGCACATGCAGAAGAGAAGGAACTATTTGAAAGCAATTGTTAATATAGTCAGGATTCCCCATTTAGACTTACTGAAAAGCTACTACCTTCACGTTTTCCAGTATTTTCTTGCAAAACTTCTGATTGGCCTCGTATCTCAGCAGCTCCAGCTCATCCTCGCTCGGGAATATCCAGTACTTTTTATGAGAGCTGTTGTGAAACATTACGACTTCTCCTAACTCCTCAACGGTAAGCCAAAACAAACCTAAAACGAGCTTAATATCGCGGAAATAGCATGTACCGGCTTTATCTGTGAACGGGACGACACATAATCTTCGTCAGCGTCATGAATACAAACAAGAAATACACTTTTCAAACGCTTGTCGCGGAACAGCTCCCTGACGCTTTTTGATGACGTCACGCAGACGCTGCCGCCTGCAAGTGCATATAGTTTTGTCTTTTGAGATGTTATTTCTCAAAACTTTATATACCTTGCAATTTCACAATAATAATAGACCCATGCCGTTAATTTTAGATGTATTCTCCTCTAAAAATATGTTTGAGTGTGTGGCATAAAATAGCCATGTCCCGGGTCATAGCCATGTCCCGGGTCAGACCTAATTAGATTTAGTCGTGGTTTAGACCTGGCTTTGTTTCTATGAATACAGATTTGATTTTTCCAGAATTAATCAAAAAATACCCGTGATGCTCTAAGGTAGCCTACATGGGCCTGTTGACACTGTGTGAGAAAATACACCACTCCATGTTTTGAGGCTAATTTTAGACTTATAATATTTCTCTTAGTAGTGAACCAAGTTCAGGCTTAGGTCTAACTGTCAAACGAATCAGTCAAAACGGCCGGACTCGGAGGAGACGTGTAGAAATCACATGTAGGCTTTAGACGGCGCCACTCAACCCCCTCCGTGTTTCCGTACACCGTCATTTGCATAAACATGAGTCATTTATGAATAATAAATGCCCGTGTACTCAGCGGGCATCCTTTAATTTGCATATCACCGCCGCTACAGTTTTATTTCCTTAGTGCGGTCCTATCATGAAACCCTCCGAGCCTGTATAAACGAAGAAAACAGGAGAGAAATGACGCTTAACAGGTACGTGGCGTGGCGCTTACACTCCTCATCTTTGCGGATTTCACGGCTGCTGTTTGTTTTGCGGAGTTGCGTATGCACACGGTTCAAAAGATGGTGGTGAGCCAGTCTACAATATCCATAGCTGGGTGACTGGGTCTAGTCAGACTGAAAATGCATAAACATGAAGCGGATGCATTATTGATGAGAGCAATGCTACGTTTACTGTAGCATGTGTGCGCGCAATGCGTCATGTGCTCGTCCACGTCGTCAGCATGGACCTGGTTCCTCTCTGTTTTGCGTGTGTTTACCAAAGGCTTTCTGGAGACTAAAACATGCAGATGCGTGTCTATTTTGTGGTTTCAACAGACAAACTGGCCCACCATATCGTTCTTGCATTATTATTTGTTGTACCATGTAATGTGCCTATATTGTGAATACATTACAAGTTACGAATATTAAAGACCTCAATTTACAAATATTTAATATTAAATAATATATTAAAAGTAATTTTCTCACATCAAAAGATACAACAGGTTTACTTTTTGGTTTAGGGCAATTGTTACATAGAGTTTTATTTCTGTTTGTTTTCCCAGTTTGATACGGCTACTCAAATTTTGTTGCATTGCATATTATTGCGGTAGGCAGCCTATATGTGAGGTAGCAGGTAGGATTGTCTCTATTTGACCTTTTCTTTTACGGGAAATCAAACATGGGTGAGTGTGGGGTGCCACTATATTATTGTATGATATTTTATATCTATATATGAGCTCTGAATATGATCCCTAATCAGGTTAGGGTCATCCCTCCATCTTTTGTGGTTTGTCTTTTATATTTTCACTGCATATGTCTGTCCTAACAAACAGAAATGACACATTGTACTCTATGAATGCAAATCAAGCTCAAACTTGACCATCACAAGACACTGACCTGCTCATGGCTTTTGTAAAATAGTCACAAAAAGGCATAGGCTGCGTGTTAGTCTTGGATTATAAATACATTATTTAGTCATCCCCTTGCTAACGCAGCAGATTATTTTTTGGCCAATGAGCTAGATTCATTTCTTTCTCTACTCAACATCCACATCCATTTTCCCTTCACACGCGATCAAATTAATGAAATCTGTTATCAGACTGTATAGATGCATATTAATTCATTTTCCCCCTTCATTTTGCATATGCACGCCCAACCCCCACATCAATTTGCATGGGCGTTGCCGTGGTTACCCAGGGTGGCAGCGTGGATAAGAGATTCTCCTTCAAGGACATTGAAGAAGAAGCAGACACTGGGTCAGGTGTAATGTACTGCTGTTGGGAATGTACTTCATCCACCAAAATCAAGATGGCTGCTAGGCCTTTGAGATGTTATTTGTGTCTATGGAACCCTTTGTGTTTTGTGGGTAATATAGGGATCATTAGGGGTATTCTTGATTGATATTCTTCATAGAGCCAGGTCAAAACCTCATACAAGACAGGGACAACTGCTCTAAACCAGGTCTGAACCAGGACAAACCCAGAGATAAAATGGGGCTAAAATATTCTGACTAAAGACTTCTAAGTACCACTAATCACACAATGCCACCAATGGTGCCTGTAGAATTTACAACATGATTTCATGCTGTTGCATTTGTGGGTTTGAATTTGAATATGTCTGGGCACGGACTTCCACCAAAAACAAGATGGCTGCCAGGCCTTGTAGCCCTTATTGCTGTATCTGTGACCTTGATTGTTTTGTGTGTAAAAGAGGGTAGTTTGTGGTCATTCTAGTGAGATTGGTGTGACTGAAAAATGTGTGACCAGATGTCCCACTTTGTGTTGGACTGCACAGCATTTTCAGCTGAAATGACACTGTCCCACAAATAAGGCTGTCCCATATTTTGACTCATTCACTAATTTATTTTTTCCTGCTTGTTCCCGAATCTTCTGTTATTAATGTCAGGATATAGTAGACTCTGTCTGAGCAAGCAACAAGCCACTTCTGCAGCTGACAGTATACAGTATTGCCAGTTAGCCATATTGAATTTAATTATTTCTTTTTCACTGCATTTGTAACATGTCCCACATTAGGCCACATTTGTCCCACATGTCCCATATTTATTCTGTTATGATTTGGTCACCCTAGAAATATATCATAGACCTATAATTCCTTTGAACCACTCAGATTTGTTGTTGTTTGTGTAGCGTGCAAACACGTGATGTTATGTGTATGTTTATTAACTTGATCGTATAAGAAATTAAGTCTAAGACTTATGTGGGGCACCACGGAACATGAGATACGTCCCGAACAATAC
>JAVQKC010146790.1:0-12119 GCA_036025475.1 Philypnodon macrostomus | reverse complement strand
AAGTCTGCTGGATTGGCAGATGAAAGCTTTTCAACAATCAAAACCTTGTCCAGATGCCCTTTTTCAACTTTCAGAATGACCTCTACCTGGATGAATGACAACCTTCACAGTCGTATTATTGAAAGTACCTCACATTGTCTGTTTGTTTGTTTGATGTACACATTAGTAACATTTTTGCTGGTGGCGAAATTCCTGATTTATAGGTTTTACTAGACAAGTTCTTACAGAAATGTTGAATAGTTTTTATTGTATGCTCACAATTATTCTATCCCTCACCAGAAACACTACTTTTTTGTAAAGTTAACTCACTTTTGCCTACCGACACCTCCATTCCTTAACTTTGAACTGGAATTTCGACAAACATTTTAAAGGGTCTATAGATGCAATATTCAACAGTGTTATTGAACATCTAATGTTTTTTTCTCATATCATACAGCCCTAACACAATGCACTAACAGTAAACAAAGAAACTATTTCAAAACCCAAATGAGTCCAGTCAGCAGTCACATGGTGTCACGCAGGTGTGTGACTTCTCTAACTGTGTTTTTGTTTGTCTACTCATTTCAAACTGCTCACAACACAATACAAAGAGCTGCTTACCTCAGGCTTTTTTCACCCCTGAAAAGCCCCTAAACAATCTATAGTATGCCTGAAGAAACATTTCAACGATATCAAGAGGAAGTAGTCATTCCTGTGCTTCCTAATCAAGTAATTGATTGCATCTATTATTCATGCGCTCCTTAGGCTGACATTAAGGCTGTAAAGTCAGCAT
Source organism: Philypnodon macrostomus (assembly GCA_036025475.1). Lineage (NCBI taxonomy): Eukaryota > Metazoa > Chordata > Actinopteri > Gobiiformes > Eleotridae > Philypnodon > Philypnodon macrostomus. Next base: position 11,347 of record JAVQKC010146790.1, on the reverse strand, counting down.
ACCTTCTCCTCTTACTCCATCTCGGCTCTGCTTACACTTCATTCAGCCCATGCACCTTTTCACTGCTCATCTGACCGCGAGAAAGCGTGTGGAATTAGTTTGCCAGCCTCTCAGCCTTCAAGGGTGGTAGCCCCGAGCCCCAGCTGCCAGTTTGTGTTTGGTTTAATACGGGCGGCCGGAGGTGTGAGGGAGTGCACTATGGAAGGAGATTGGTCTCTGGGTAATGTCAAGGCCACTTCCAGACACTGAACTACCTTCACAAGAGTGGGGTGCTACCACTTGCTACCGATTCAACTGGAAGGATAGAAAAATAAAAGTTAAAGTAGAAATATTCAAATAGGAACAGTCATTTTCACCTGATACGCTACAAATCTTATAAAATGTAAATGATCTTGCAGGTGTTTCTGGGTGCAAATTATACTGCATACACTAGTCTGGCACTGACTAAACTCATCAAAGCATCTCAAAATTTTACTGTGGTAAGAAATTTAAAAAGGGTTAACTTTAACATAAAAATATAGTTTTATTATTTAGGATGCAAACGATGGTAGCTAAAACTGGGTTAAAAGTAGGGCTGCACAATATGGGAAAAATATTCAGTATCCAATAACTATGTTGAATAATGCGATATCTATATAAGATTTAATATTTTATTTGGTCTTTTATGGACAGTTAGGAGTTAGTTGACAGGAAATCAGGGAGAAGAGAGGGGAGTTTTGACATTTGTCAAACTGACGTGAGCCAGACTCAAACTCACGACGCAGGGGGGAGGATTATAAGCTCTGACTATGAGCGAGTGAGCTAAATCGCAGCCCGAGTTCCTGTATTCGGAACTACTAGACTAAATGAGGAAACAAAGCCAGATTAGGACAAATGTACAGAAATCTATTACAGTGAACATTTTTAGGCCCAGCTTCAATGGAAAATGCTTTAAACAGTGTCAGATATGAGACCATGCCATTATTGCGATACAGATATTGCAACAGCAGATATTGCAATGACAACTTTGCAATATATTGTGCAGCCCTAGTTAAAAGCAATTCTTAAAATCTAGCAAAGAATTGTACTCAGTAACACCTGACTCATTAAAAAAATGCCAAAATACAAACAGGTTCAACAGGCACAAAAGTGTCTGAATCCCACATCACATTTTATCCAAATAGCCACTCAGAAAAGATCAGTCAAGCCTGTAATTAGTTCTTAGGGTGGACAAAATTCACACAGAGATTAGCAGTGTAACACACCCTGTGAGTTACCAAATCCTCTACTTAAACCAGCGTGTTAAAAAAAACACCAACAGCACTGCCACAATAAATAATCAATGAGCCAGTCCCCAGCCCTGTCCCAGGCCACGATATTACCATCAAAACCAAGGCAGCAGGAGCCAAGAAATCACCATATCAATGGGTGCCCTGCGCTTCCCTGCAGAAGATCATGCTAGATAAACCCCCAATAACAGAGAAATTAACAAATGCTTGACATTTGCTCAACATCCATTATTCTGACACTTCTTCAGAATTTCAAAAGGCTGAACGCATGCTTAATCAACATTCATATTCCCCGAGCGAGCCGCCGCACCATATTGCAGCCCGCCTCAGTGCTGATGAAAACGGCACATTAGGGCCCGATTGGAAAAATGTTCAAGGAGCCCTCACCGGGGGAGTCAACAGCATGCATGCTATTGGTTAGAGGGCTGTACTTTTAACCAAGACCTATTTCTGCTTTTGGGGTTTCTGAAGTGTTCAATCAAATCCACCATGAGCAACTGCATGTGAAACTCAGCAATTGTAGTTTAATTACTACCACATATCTGAAAATGTAACAGACACTAATAAAAAACTAAGCACAAAGGTAGCATATGATCTGTCTAACCTATTTCAATTGTATTTGTATGTCCCTTTAGGGCTACCATAGCATACAAAACCTGAACACCAAGACATATTCCACTTTAAAAAGTTAAAAGTATATATATATATATATATATATATAATATAAAATCATAAACAGTGCCAACAATACCACATATAAATATTCAAACTAGATGACTTAACCCTTTTCAAAAATTGCTGTTGTTTTTAAAGGGGGCAAATTTCCAAAACAGTGGCATCTGTCCGATTTGCACGCACCTCCCACTTGTGCCAAAGCCATACGCAGGGTTGCTCTGAACGCCATTTTAGAACTCATTACAACCAAATTCATTCATAATACAGCAGAAGGACACTGAGGACTCCCATTCCCTCCCACTTTTCCATGCTGTGCCCTCTTTTCCTCCCAGACCCCTCCAGGGACAAAGGGGTGGAAGGTACTGGGGGTCCCCCTTCTAGACTCAAGGGGAAGCCGGGCAAAGCCTTAGAGAGCCAGCCAGTCATTTCCAATTCTAATATGTGGCAAGAGAAGGACCTGATGGGACTGATGTCACTTTTCTGCCCACGCTGGGGTAAGACGAGCCCCTCCCACCAACAAAACCAAAACCACCATTACCATAACATGCTAACCTAGCCCTAGTCCACAGACAGGACACTACACTGCAAAATCTTTACTTGAAACCGGTTGTCTTAAAAATACTATGTTAATTCATGTGTTTGTTCATGTGTAAGTTCAGTTTACTCACAAACATGTAAGACTTACCTGCAGTTATATTTTTATATGGGAGGTGTCATTTTTATTCATCTGCAAACAAAAATTGACTGATTGTTCTATGATGTCAAGTAGGTAGTCTGTTGTGTGTAGAGGTCAGGTGAGGGACTAAAGTAAAACTAAAGGGGTAACCCACAAACTCTGATCTGATGTTGCTGTGTAGAGGACAAGGACAAACGTGAAGTATTAATAATTATGACAGATTATCAGAAGGTCAGATGAAGCAGGTCAGATGAAGCAGGTCAGATGAAGCAGGTCAGATAAATCTTCCAACATTTATTTATATTAGGAAACTTGCAGACTACACCTTTAACTTGTTACATTTTAGAGTGTAGAGGAATAGGGGTGAGCTGATATTTGCATCATTGTGATTTGGGGCTAAAAAAGTGACAGCACCATGTCCAATTGTTGCCCTCCCAAGAGTGTCCCGGCTAGAGGGGTCCATGGCTGACAGATGACTCTCAACATCTGTGTTATGCAGCCGTTACAGATGAGGGAGTCAGCAGCACCATCTTTCCCCTCTCCTATCTGTCTATGGGACCCTCCCCCTGACACTCCCACCGGCCACACTTATAGAGCACACAAAAAAGACTGACAGACCTTCCATGGAAATTCCACTTAATATAGGGGCAATATGGGGTTTTGGTCAAAGTTTACATTTTACACCCTTTTAGTCACAAATCAAAAGCAATGAATGTGAAACGGCCAATCAGGAGTGTCCATGTGGGGCCATTACAGAGGCTGTGTGTTTATTGAGCAACTAATTTACTACAGTGTTTTTGATTGACGAGAGAACCCTCCTGTCACATGGAGCAGTCTCACTCAAAAGCTTTTATAAGACTCTGTACCTTCTGCATTGACTAAAACAGCGTGTGAGGCATTTGTCAAGTCTGATGACTTCCTGAGCAAACTTTTTATTTATCAGTCGCTGATTTAAGATCACTTCACTCATAGCCTCTGTCTCATCCATTAAAATAGCAAGCCAGGAGAGAGCTTGTCTCTGATTGGCTGTTCTACTGTAAGGCACACCTTTTTCCCCTGTAGATTCAGCTCGCATGGAAATAACAGTGGTCATTAGAAAATACTTTCAGCTGTATTCTGATAAAAATAATAAGACAAATTTGAAGAATAAGCATAAGTAGACAGAGTGTGGGACTGACAGCAGATTAAGGCTGGACTGGTTTAGTCCTGGTTAAGTTCAAGTTTAGGTAGAAGTTATTGAGCTCATGAAAAGGCTTGAGTCAAACTAAATTCTTCTATAGAATATTTTCTGTCTTGTTCTATTAATAGGATTATGGTTAATACAGTTTGATCTGAGCTATAAAAGATATGAAAACCATGTGTAGGCTATTTATATAAAAAATAATAATAATAATAATAATAATAATAATAATAATAGGTACATTAAATAAAGTTTATCGGTTATAGGTCCAAAATGAGTATACAGGGAAAATTGTTATGCACTTTGCCTATCAAGTTCTCAGAGGTGGGTAGTAATCTACTTCAGTAACAGTTTTCAAGTTCAGTTTGAAGTACTTCAAATGTTAAAAATTGTTTCTTGTGCCTTAATTTGTTAAATCATAATCAGATTTTGCTCATTAGTTTTAAATTTTTTGTCCGTCTTCTGTGTGACTAAAAGTACGCCTGACATTATGCACTTCAGTTTTTTCATCCAGTACTTTTTTTACTTGAGTAAACTGATTGACTACTCCACCCATGCACCTCTGCCTATTCTGAGCCATCTCTGTAACTACATCATGACAACACAACCTGCAAGTCCCTCATCCTCACCCAAACTCCCCTTACCTCCTCCTTCTCCTCCTCACCCCTGCTGCCATCCTAAGCCTGGCCAATATTTACGCAGTGGCAGGGCTCCCACACGGTCCGAGGGGACAGGCAAGGCGGGACGTAAGGCGGGGGTGGCCCCAGCGCTGCCGTGCCTGGGCGCATGCTAACAGATGATGGATGGCCTAGTCGATATGTTATGTCTTAAGAGCCTGATTTCCTGCCAGTCCAATCACTAAGCCTCGGGAGCCCGGCTCAGCTGATTGGACAAGCAGAATAATTTTGCAGGGCTGTGAAAACACTGCTGCCGAGGCTGTCTGTCAGGCCAGGGTGACGAGACTCAGGGATTTTTTAAGAGAGCGAGGGGTCTCTCCAGGATCTGTTCTGGTGGGGGAAATAATAACAATAAGCAGCAAGACTAAACAAGAGAGCGGCACCTCCAGGAGAGAGAGACTGTGCAGAAATATTGGAATCAGAACTAGCCCAATGTTTTCCTTTAATTATTGTACTCACCAGAGGCACTTTTTAAGAGACATGTGGACTGTTTGAGAGTTTGGCTTAAGGCTGTACAATGTATTGACAATGTAATTCGATAGCAATAACGGAAACTGCCGCATTTGTTAGTGTTAGGAATAATGATGCTCTAAAAAGCAATTATGGATTCATTGAAAAGTAATATCCAAAGGTTCACCAATAGCCAATTGTTCAGTCAAATGTAAATCGAATATTTTGCCATCTCAACAAACGGCTTAAATTGGCTGAGAAGTAAAAATGTGGTGAGAATGAGGTGAAAATAATACATAAAAGTAGAAGAATTATTCAGTGCATTATTAGGAGCTACAGTTCAGTTAGGAAATTGTTGTTCTTCCTCAAAGCTTCAAAAGAGTCAAAACAATTTCAGCACAAAACTATATAATAAATATAATATAAAACCATATAGCAGAAAGACTGTCACTACCCACTTCTATTTAAAAAACAGAAGTGCTCTAGTTTTAGTGGAACTAAACTGTAATAAATGTGTCCTCTGTCTAATAATTTGTTGTATTTAGTTTTATCAATTGTAGATTTGATTTCAGCAAGAGCAACCCCAAAGAGTTCATGGTAGGAAAACCTTTGATTGCTGACAATTATGAATTTGGCACTATGGTTTAGGACACAAACACAAGGATAAAACGCTCTAAACATTTTAAGCCATGCATCATCTAATAGCTAAATAGAAGACACAGAGTGCACTGGTTGCACACTGTGTAAAATGCTGACGCTGAGAACAAAGGCAAACTCAAGCCGTGCCGCAGCCCTCTGGGAACTGGTGGCTCCTTCTAGATTGGTGATTAGGGCGCACTGGAAGGAAGGAAGCTCCAAATACATGCGACTTTGTAAGTGACCTCAACGGGATCAACCTGGTGTCCCGGTGGCCATGGGGGATTACACATGTTACGTTCAATAAAGTGAGGGCCCTCAGTGTCAAGGAGAAAGGCAAACACAACCATTAACCTCTCCCTTCGATTTCTGAATGTGTAGGCACCGCATGCTTATGCTATGGCAAAAGCCTATGGACAATAAAGCAACTCTGCAACCTCTGCAGACCTGTATATTGAGTTGCAAGTACATTAAAAATTGAAAGTCCAACTGAAAACTAGCATTATATTATATCATTTTAGCATAATGGCCCAGAGATATTAAGCATATAATCTTAATTATACAGTGAAAACAAATCTGTCTCCACTGTAATGAAGCTATATTAAATAAATGTTATTATTACACTTGTAAAAGGTATACTACTACTTCACAGATTGCACTGATGTCTGAGATAAATGTATTCAGTGACTTGCTTTGAAGATCCAAGCATCACACACACTTTGCTCAGAAAATTACTATTTTTAGAGCTTACTCAAATATGGGTAAAAGAGGTTGTGATACCTGGCGATGCGAATGTCAGCATCAATTCGAACACAAAAATGTAAAGGCAATCTACACAATACACATGTATATTGACAATATTGACCTAGTTTATATTCCTCTATCTCTGTAATGCCTAGAATAGCCTTCGTTTGTGCCTTTAAATGACAACTAAATGGTAACATCAGGTGTGACAGGCTGCTTACTGTATGTAGACAGTAGGGAGAGTAGGAAATGTATAGTAGTGGCAGAAGTAGTATTGGAACACACAATAACTTTAAGCAACATCTAGTTTTTTTAAATGCAATGCTGTTTGAATGTGAGAAATGCATAATACAAGACATATCAGTATTTTGTGTCTTCGTGCACAGAACAGGTCTTACTTGGGAAATTTGTCTTTGAGCATCTTCATACACTGACGAGTAGGTCTGAGCTGCTCGGTCCATCTCACGATCTCTTTATATTCTGCTCGAGACAGCTTCATCTTCCATAAATGAGCTTCTCTGTTTACCTGGAAAACAAAATATTTACATACATTTAAGCGCCCGTTTTTATCACATGCAAATGCTACAGATGTGTGCCAGCTGTCAAACACATGCCAACAGGCTTAGCTAATCTAGCATCATGTTCGTTTAACGCGATACTAAAAGGAGCGAGAGGCTAAAAACACATTCTACTGTCTCTTCGATATGACTACCGCATGGTAATATCCTTCAAATACGCTGTTATAAAATTAACACCATATAAAGGGTTTGTTTACCTACCGGTGATTCTGCAGTGAACAGCTCTCTGCTTCCCGCTAGGACGTTGAAGTGCTGACTTCTGTATAACACGCGCGCTGATTGGCTGTGTATCTGTGGGAGCTGAATATACTCGATGTTGATTAGTTGGCTTCTGAACGACGCGTAGACAGCGTGGGAGTGAAGGAATGAATGTGCATAGTGCTTTGTTGTGGGTACTTCAAATAATCCACTATATAGAATAATGTGAGTATGAAACAGAGATATAGAAAAAGAAGCAGATGTCTAAAGAGATCTAAAATTAAAATTAAAATTAAAATTAAAATTAAAATTAAAATTAAAATTAAAATTAAAAATAAAATTAAAATTAAAATTAGTTTTCAGTTTCCAGACAATATCTAAAACATCAAACTGCAACATATGCTATGGACAAGCTTCTGCAATTGTATCCAATCCTGCAACATAACAATCTGTCTGATCTTGTATTACTAAATATATATATTTAGTAATACAACACCTGAAATTTTGTATCGAAAAACATTTAGGAACTACACTTTAAATGACTTGAATGAATGTTCCAAATAGTTTGACTGACTTGAATATTCAGATTCTTCCCCTATTGGCAGTGACTGAGTGAGAACTAACATGTCGTGTTGTGTGTGTGTTGATTTACACTAGATGGCAGCTTTACACAATCCACTGACCATAAAACATTCATTAGAACAGTCTCCCTCATGCACTTGAAACGCTGGATGAAATAGAACTCAGATAGACTCACACCTAGCCCACCTCTTGGTGACATTTTAGCCCTTAGAAATGCAACGTAAAAAAAAATAATAATTATACATGAAATAAACTCACCATTTATGCACAAACATAATCTTCTGCAAAGAGGATTATCTAATCTGATAAATCTGATCAACAGCCCCTCGTGCACTGAGCCGACACCTGTGCAGTATTTTGTCTCGTGCCACCTCCGCCTCTCACACACTCGTACTCAGACTGGGCACGTCATTTAACAGAAAGACAGACAGACAGACAGACAGACAGACAGACAGACAGATGCACAGAAAGACATCAAGGCCTCCCCTGCCTGCCGTGTGTGTCAAATTTTGAGAGAAGTCGCTCCACGCACGCACGGACTTACGCACAGAAGGCCACATCAAGGTCCATTCAAGAGCACGAGGCTTGTCATGGGCAATAATGTATCTGGGATATCGGTGCTGCAAAGAGGACCACAGCAGGGGTTTCACAGACTGCGAAACTCACAGAAAGGTCAGTGCAATCATTTCTGTTTGCAGTAAGCTACTAAGTATATGTATTGTCCACAAGAGCATTCTGCAAAAGTGTATGAGGTGTGTTGTGGTTGGTGCTGAAGAACAGCTCCAGTGTTAAGCAGCTGCTAGGCCCTGAGTACTGTATGTGTGATATGGTTCTGTACTGTAAACATTAACATTTTAAAATAAATGACCTAATCTAGCACTACAAAAGCAAACGTTCACTGTTAAATCATGAAATATACAGATACATAAAAAATCTTTTGTTTTGTAATAATTGTACTAACAGGCCGCTCAACACAATCCACTGTCTGTGCTGTGAGCTTTACAACACCTCAATCCCACTCCATACATTTCTATCTTCTTCATTCTGATGCATTGTTTGAACTTCAGTTGGTTTGTCTTGATTATGACTAATAGATCCATTAACTTGCAATGATGGACTAGTTGATCTCACAAGCAGGTAAAGTGGCCCATTGTATTCAAGGCACTTGTGTAACTGAATATTTAGTGGTGTCCTTTGTCCTTTGTTAAGATAATGCCACCATGCTAGCTTGCCTGGTATTACTTCCGCAAATGATTTGCAAAGATTTTTGTATGCTCTTTGGGTGTACCACTGTCTCAATTGATGTGATAACTGACAGTAATGTGCAGAGCATGAGTGGCACTTAGACACTTGACGCTAAAAGTGTCCACAGGGAATAAGGTCAGTAATCTGGAAACAACAACTAAAAATCACCAATTTTATTTTATTTTTGTAGATTGTAGATTGAGAAGTGTAGTTATTCTTTCTGTCATGGATTGGATTGGTGAATAGGTAGGTTATCTATTATTCCTTCATTATTCAGGTTGGCAATTTGATTCCCAGCTCATATAATCTTATAATCATATAATCTTGAAACCTGAAACCTGAAACCTGAAACCTGAAACCTGAAACCTGAAACCTGTCCTTGGGCAAGGTCTGTCAAGCACAAGCCCCCAGATGTCCTTGTAACATCTGGACCACATAGAAGAGAGAGGTAGAAAACGATGCAGCCAGTGATTTCAAGGGGAGATGTCATTGGGATAATCACTGTAGAAGTACACAGTTTGCCCTTTTCCATCCTCTTAGCTCCACACACACACGGTGAGTCAGGCAGCGCAGCGTGACATAAGAGGCGGCCATTATTGAGCCAGGGTTGTCATGACGACCGTCCCTAACATTCTCACATCCGTTCCCATGGTGATCGTCTAAGGGGAGATGATGATAATGGTGGCTCAAGATCCGACCACGCCACTGATGTAGACAATGTGTTTTTACTGCTCTTTATTGAAACGCATTAGGCTGAATAAGCTCTGGCTTCTACAATGCACAGATCCCCTAAAGGCTAGTGCTAATTATGTTTAGCTTGGTAAAATGGCTTCTCTTAGCTGCTGAGTCAGTGCTTGTACTTTTGACCTTCTATATGTCGGCAAATATCATTCCCTAAAGCTTAGAGGCATATTAAAATACTGTGGCATTTGGAGCAGGGTCCGCTTCTCACCTCTGCGAAGACTAAAGTGGTGGTAATTATGAAGAAAATGGTTCATATTTGGCTGGAAATTCACTCTTTGGATAAACCTATGATAACCAGTATTTGTCCAAATCAATTAAATAAACCCTGTTACACAAATGGCGTGGTAGTTGGGACTCTTATCTCTCAATTCAGAATATGTATTCTACATGTTCTTCTGTTATTATGACCTCTGGCTAACTCCTACCATCCAAAAACATGCATGCAAGTAAATTGGCACATAATAGGGTAGGGTTAATGAGCACAAAGTAGCTTGGGTAGGCCCAGCTCCATGCAATGCATTTGCAGATGTGGGTAGTACTCAGTTACATTTACTCGGTTACATTTACTTGAGCAACATTTTAATAACTTGTACTCCATAGAGTAGCTTTACGGCACAATAATAATAATATTATAGTAACTGTACTCTTACTCGAGTACCCACCTCTGTGTCATGTAAGAATAGCTTTATGTGAAAAATGTGATGATATAGAAATTTTGGAAAAAAATAATTATTTACGTTTTTAGTTTATCTTTTGATTATTTATTTTTTTTGCCAGATTACCACAAAATGAAACAGATAATCTGACATTACGCTCAAACAGTTACTCAGTACTTGAGTAATATTTTACTTGAGTAACATTATTTTGTACTCTTACTTGAGCAAAATTATTGGCTTCTCTACCCACCTCTGCTAATGTGACTACCCAGTAGACAATGAATAATGATTTCAAATACAAATCTGCCTGGTGAAAAATGTTGGCTGGAAACTTTCCCAAGTACATTTTCACAACTTTGATATGCATACTGTTAAAAACCACCCTCTTCTTTTCACATTAAACAAGACCCAGTTTGAGTCTCAAATAAGTCCAGGTACAGACAGAGGAGTGTGTTTTGAATAAGAAAACACAGTGAACACCAGACTAATGCAAATGCACAAGTGAACAAGATGTAGGGGATTTCCTCATGGGCCACAACAACAGCTTAGTTACAGACCATTTCACCAGGTCTTTTATGCCTAAAAACCTCCATTTCACCTGAAAAATTCCTTTTTTAAGTGTGCAAAAACTGTGCATCCACAATAGTAGAGCAGTAATCTGGCAAAGCAGTGGTTCTCAAGATGTGCTATGTATGCTAATGGTGTATTCAACCATTTTAGATTTAAACGTACATAGACCTGGTTTAGTCTTGGTTTAGTCCTGGGATAGTCTTGGTTTAGTCCTGGGATAGTCTTGGTTTAGTCCTGGGATAGTCTTGGTTTAGTCCTGGGATAATCTTGGTTTAGTCCTGGGATCATCTTGGTTTAGTCCTGGGATAGTCTTGGTTTAGTCCTGGGATAGTCTTGGTTTAGTCCTGGGATAGTTGGGGTTTAGTCCTGGGATAATCTTGATTTAGTCCTGGGATAGTCTTGATTTAGTCCTGGGATAATCTTGATTTAGTCCTGGGATAGTCTTGATTTAGTCCTGGGATCATCTTG
>JAVQKC010146785.1:0-22350 GCA_036025475.1 Philypnodon macrostomus | reverse complement strand
TCGTTTTTGAGTTATCGCGTTCACAGCTAGGATCTGCGGACGCGGACGCGGACGCGGACGCGCACCGACGTGATTCCATAATATCGGCGACACGCTGTTTTCGCCGATATAATTATGCAATTGAAAGCAGGCCATTTTCGGTGACATGTCTCAAAATGCACGTCTCCTGGTCCATATTATCACCAGCAGTTATGGAGTAAACATCCGAAGAGAAATGCAGCTGCCATTATTTTGAGAATCAGCCAATTTTCTCGTTCTGTGTATTTCAGAGCTCGCTTATCGGGTAATTACTAAAAACTGTTGACATTGAACAAGTGCTGTAGCCCACTAAAATGCCTTTTGTCTTATGATATCAGATTGGATTTTATCTTATGCCATCATGCATCCTGAAAACTACAGATAACTGACTCCTTATTCCCAACATGAAATTAAACTACAAAAAACGACAATGATTACATTCTGCATTCTCAATTATAATGAAAATGGATGATAAAACTTCTATCCTTCTTGGTCTTGTCTAGGATGTGTCTGTGAATTTTTCCAAGACGTTTGTCCATAATCAAGTTTTTAAGCTTCAGAAAGTGGATAACAACTGGGTCAGATGATAAGCCTGAGCAAAACAGCTCGGGAAAAAAAAGACTTTCTTTGATAGACATGGGAGAAAATCTGATTGATTGATGTCTGCAGGCTTTGCCACCATCACAAGCCCAGTTGACAGTTTATAGTTTGGGATCAGATGATTTCACTCCTAAAGATTGGGGTTGAGGGGAAGGCTAGGCAAATATGAAGGACACAGAGGTCAATGGCTTCTTCTCCTCCGCTGCGTCTATCTCTCCTCTTGCAATAGCCTGTTTTGACAAACTGTAATGTGTTGCTAAGCTTTGTGGCAGCGGGACACATGGTCATAGTTTGTACAGTAATATCCTATAGCAGTAATCTCACGAGGAGTGATTGAAAAAGTGGTGATGGTGGTGTGGGAGTCTACACTGTAAAACCAATGTGATATCAAAGTTCATATAATTCATTTACTAGTGCATTATCAAGTGCAGTACATTTACCAAAAAATACCAGCATTATTAAGGACATTAAAAAAAACAACAATGCAACTTTTGAACCTTAATGTAAACAGCTTTAGTGTCAGTGTGATAGCTAATGTAATTTAGTTTTTGTGTGTATGGGGTGAATGAAGCTTCCTTGGTCTCTTGGCCCCCCCAAAAAACTGTCTTGTAAGAAACATATTACTTAAGAAAATTGCCCTTTTTTTAGACATTGACAGAATGGTGAAAGCTGAAATATAAAACTTATAAACTGGGGCAAGCCTAGAGTTTTGGAGTTGAATATAATAAAGTCTATATTTTTTGCATTATTTTTGTGTATGAGACCTGTTGCATTGTTCTCCTTTAAGGGCCTATTAATACTACAACTAATAAGGTATTTATCCTAACAAAGTTCCAGTAGTTACGTAGGTTTTATAGTGTATGCCTGTAAGTTGACATCATACATCATCATGGCAGTGGACTGGCAGATGTCTTGTGACTTGTTTGAACCAAGTTTTCCCACGAGACTGGATAAGTTAAACAACAGCTTTGACTTGAATCTGTTATTGTAAGCAGGATCTGATAACGTGCACCATATTATAGAGTTTGTGTAGCAAAGAGGCCAAAAAGTGGAATCATGCAGCCAGTGTCTTCTTCTCTCTTTGTGGTTTTGGAAAAAGATGAACATGGAACAGTGACAAAGGATGATTGGATGCATAATGTAAATAAACACCCAAGACTTTCACCACTGCATCTGAGCTTCTCCAAAAACGATGTTCCATACAACGCTAAACCCACTTCTGCTGCTGCTTAGATTGTAAAGATCAAGTGAAAAGGCCTGCTCTGTGCATGGCCCGGCCTTGTGTGGTAACAAGCTAATAACATTTGCGTCAGTTTATACCAAAAGAAAAAAGTTTGGAGCATCAATAATGCTAGTGTGTGTCTCTGCCTGTATCTGAAATTCAATAGACCAGGCCTGTATGTTTGATATGGAAGCGCATGGGTAGTTGTTTTATTCAGAGGGTCCATCTTAAATAGACAAAGCATTTATGTCCATTAGCTTTACATAGGACATGTGCAAGATCAAGGTCTCACTTGTAATGAAGTGGCTCTATGCAAATGTAAGTCAAACTCCACTATTGTGGATCACTTGTTTTAATCAAGTTTTATTGAAATAAACCTAGCCCTCATTCAGTGGCACTAGCTGAACAATGAAAAGGATAATCCGAAGACAATTCCCTCCAAATGGAACCGGACATCATTTAGGAGACGAGACAACAACTCTTTGTTTGTTTGAAGTGGTTGATATGACAACCTTCTTGTCAAAGACTCAGGGCGAATAAAAAGGATTTGTAATTACCATAATTATCTCTTATATGTTTTCACCTAATGATGTCCATTAAACGCTGAGGCTTCATTTAGAGCCAGCCTCACTGTAGGTCGGCATAGACTCATAATACAGCATGTTACATTACACAGAGCACAAGTAATGAACTTCTTTCATCAAAGATGTTTATCGGGCTGTGCTTCTGGAGGGAAAAGCCAATAGACTTCAGCTTTTTGTTACAGTTGGATTATAACAATTCTCATAGTTCCCACTTATCTTTCAAATTTTCTCTACATGTGATATCAACCCAATTGGCTTCATGTCTAAACAGGACAGCTCTCTAATCTAGACCGCTGTTCGTTTCATGTAAAACATCTCATTTTGTGGCTTAGGCTGGTGGCTGTCTTATCGTTACATAATTCGCTGGCCTCGCTGTGATTTTCTTTGTGGCAATTTATTTAAATTCCCCCATGTTTATATACGTATTTTCTGTCTCTTTTTATTCACAATGATTGCCTTTCATAAGTTCAAAGACTCATCTCACAGACTTTTGGTAACTTTACAGATAGGAATTCACTGTGGGTAGACTTTGAAAAAGCTATTTTGTCGGAGAGCAGCCGAAGGAGTGTTAGTGCATGTCCATCTCAGTCTCAGAGCTGAATCCAGGTTGAGCTAACCCAGATCAAGAGCCCAGATACCACACACTAACAGCACCTCAGCAGGTAGAGCGTTAGAGAGATCATGACTGAACAGGCCAGTGCCGCTAAGGCCCCTCCATCCGTGCCGCATGTGGCTGGGCTCCTGCTTCCTTTGGTCTTTGTCTGCCACCTATCAGCATATCAGCAGTGTCTCTGAAGCCAAGTTGTATAATGCACCATTTATGGCTTTGTGGAGAGAGATGGCGGTCGGTGGGTCGGTGGAATCGCTCCAGGCCTTCCCCTCAGTGAGTGGATTAGCCTCGGCCTGCTTTAGCGCACTCTACCGCGGTGTGAAATCGGCCTCGCTTCGGCTCGAGCTCCATCTCCCTCTCTCCCTCTCTCTGTTTCCTCACCTCCATGCAAAGCTTCTCCCAGCCATCTGTGAAATGTGGAAACTCTGTGTCTAAGTTGAGTTCAGATCCCATCCCCTCCGCCGAGCCGGGGCCAGGAAGCGAATGGGCAGGCGTTGGTTGGTTGGATGGAGGCAGAGGAGGAGGTGGTGCTGGCGGGGGATCGGCTCACTGATGTCTTGCCGCGTGTGCAGGAACCTTGCCTGTTCTCCGCGGGCGAGTTGGAGGAGGGTCCCGGGCCAGGTCCAAATCCTCCCTCCCCTCGCTGTGTGTCTGTGGAGCCCCCCCTGAGCTC
The DNA here is from genome assembly GCA_036025475.1 of Philypnodon macrostomus. Classification (NCBI taxonomy): domain Eukaryota; kingdom Metazoa; phylum Chordata; class Actinopteri; order Gobiiformes; family Eleotridae; genus Philypnodon; species Philypnodon macrostomus. The sequence goes on along the minus strand of JAVQKC010146785.1, from coordinate 18,643 downwards.
CGGCCCAGTGCTTTGAAGATAAGATGGTGATACAGGGTCCCTTTCGGTACGTGGCTAAAGCGATGGTCTTTGTGCGACACACATGCCTCTCTCCAATGGAGCCCACGGCTAAAACACCTATGGTCTTTACTGAAACCAATCGTCTGTCTGGCCTTGGGTCAAATTAGATTATGAAAGGGTGACAAAATCGTGCGTTTTCACGGTAATAACTCGCACTTCTGCTACGGACGATATTGTATTTCTACTTCTCCACTGAAAAGAATCACTTTTATAAAATGATACACTACTGACTACTGCGGTAGTATTTATTTCATTATTTTTCAGATTTCCATAGCAACGAGTTGTCATCTTAACTCTGCCGATCTGTGGCCACATTGCTCTTGATCACAACAGGTTTTGAAACATGTTTTTGCTCTGCATTTATAATAACCATATTTTGTGGCGTTCGCGGGCCAATTCTCCCACTTCTGGCTCTCCCCAGCAGGTTTTTCACAAGAACGCACATCATAATCAGGCTCTGAATTACGATCTCAATATTCCCCTTTATTTTTTTGGTCCTGCGGCTTTGTGGTTTAGATCTGTGCATAATGTCTGGTGATTGCACAGCATTATGGCGTTCTTTGGGAAGCCAAGTCAAAGGGTCCATCTTTCCATAGACAATGTGACTGTCTGTGTGTCCTTTTGAGCTCATCAGGCATGGGGCGTTGATTGCTTTTTGATACCCCTCCAAAAGTGGATGGGGTCCTGCATACATCAGCTAATTAGAATGTACTTACAGCGCTGTGTTTGTGTGTGACAGACACTGCACTTCTCATCAGATGCTCAGCCCGAGTGCTCTATAACCAGGCTCACTAAAAGGTTTATCAAATTCTCAACAAGAAAAGAATATTATAGGCTATATTAGGCACTAGATTTGGGTGGGAGCATGAACATGAAACGGTAGAATAAGTGCTTTTTATTCCTCATAAAGTAAATGATGAAGCTCTGAATGGATGGAGCTTTATGGTGGATCAATCAGAGGGTAATACAGTATAATAAGAGTAATTAAAAAACAACCATATATTTATTTTTGTTTACTTTTAATACAAATGAACAGAGAAGAAATACCCAACAGTAATCGGCAAATTAGAGTAAAAAAAAATACCTATATAGTGAGTCAGGGCCAGTTAGTGGGTTGTTGAGTGTTTTAATATAGTGTCAATCTTCAGCATATGATGTGATGCCTATTGTTTTAATTGCATGGAAGATAAATCAGGTTTATTATAATGTACAGTTCATAGTTTATGGGATCAGAATGGGCCTCACCATTAGATAATTTGACTATAATTGTATATATTCATTTTACAATATATGATCATCACAACAATATTCTAAAGAATTAGAAGCAAAGGGGTGAGCCTCAGCAAGCACATTCATGAAGTTATCCTTGGCCCACCAAATATCCAACCCATGCTATGATCTGTGGAAGGTACTGGAGCGCCTCTATATATTTCATAAAGGCATCCTATTACACCCCCTCTGTGGGGCGCAATACACTGTGGTCCCCAAGCAGCGAGAATAAAGTCGAGTGGCACAGGAACAGAAATCTAAGTGCTGTTTCCTCAGGTAATCTTGACTCGGATCTTAATTCCAATAAAGTGTTATTTTTTCACAGCATAAGCCAGATCCAAGCAAGAACACTCCAGTCGGTATTTCTGCGGTCTGACTTTATTGAATATCATTTCAGATAAGGTGGTGTAATCCTTCGGGGGAGAAGTGATGTATATTGACCAGCCCCGATGATAGCAATACAGTACAAGTCTGTGATCTGAGAGTCGCAAAGTAGCAATTTGTGTCATGATCTGGTCCAGCCCAGCCTTGTGAAGTTTTAAGTGGCCTTTTTTTGGACTGAATTTAAAATGTCAGCCTGATTTTTTTTTTCTAGGTTATTTTCTACAAACACTTTGCTTTGCTTTATAGAGAATGTATTGGCTTCATTCATATGAGGGGTATACATTTTTAGAAATCTTTGTTGTATCAGGTAAATATAATTGAGTTTATTTAATACTATTTCAACTGTGCATTAAACCCAGACTTTGGCATTTGTTTATTTAGTGAATTAGTATATTTAACACAAGATACATTTAAAATAATCCAGGAAACAGATTATTTTTAAAATTATTTTACTTCAGATTATAGTTGTGTAGGTCAGGCAATATCAGTTTTAGTTATAAAATTAACATACTATCTATATAAACATCTCGGTAAATATGTACAGACGCCTCACATTGCTTAGACATCTTATCTACTCTATACGTGTGCCAAACAGTTTACTTAGTCTAACCTCCTCGCTAAAGAAAGCCTGTTTTGGAGTTCAAGCTTGCAGCAGTGCAGACAGGTCACTGGGGTCAATTCGGCGCTGTTGGAGTCTCACCTCTCAAAGTGACTGGGTCTCCTCCATCAGCACAGAGCGGAGTGGCCAGTTCATTTCACCAGGGCTCCCTTTATCTTGACTGGCCAGACCCATGACCCCCAAGCCACTGATAGTCCAATAGAAGTGCAAGAGAGTACCTCACCGGGGCATTGTGTGCACCAAAACTCGACTTACTTGACTGGGTTAACTTTACTTTTCCATTTGGTTTGTGTGTTTGTCTTTGTGGCTGTGGCTGTATTGATTCACTGACCTGACGCAAAGGTTCAAATAGGTTTTTAGCAGACACATGAATGAATGGCGGCAGCAGGCAGATTTTTTGCTCAAATATGCATCACGAGTGAAATGCTAATTTTAAATGTCTTTTGTTGAGTTGAAAATACAGACTTTGTGAATACTGTCTGAAACTGACTATGGAGAAAACGCGCCATGTTTAAAAAGAAGAATAAAAAGTTGCTCTACTTTTCCACCTAAAAACAAACATAAAAGAAATCACTAAGGGTTCTTTAGGCTCCTTCTGTGTTAGGTTTTGTGTAAGGCATCGTCTCTACTGCCTAGGTAGCCGCCACCATCTGACTGCTGTTTGAACTCAAGTCGACAATATTTGCTTTTTCCAGACGTTTTTTGCCCACTGTGTCTGCATAGCGTTTGAAAGTGCGGACCCCATATCAGTTGCCTTGCTGGAAACACTAGCTTAAATTGGCTGTTTGGTTTGACAATGAGCCCTTGCATCATCCCAGGCTAACATTGTTACTAGCTGTACATGATGGACAGCTTATAGGGGATGGAGAGGGAGGAGATGGGGTGGTGGGGGTTAGGATGGGAAGGTTGGAGGGTGCAAGGAGCCAGATTGGGCCATTAGTGGCAGATATACCCTCGTTGAAGAGCTGAGCTGCTGGGGTGCGATCTCACCAAACTAACAAAGACAGGCCAAGAAAATTTGTGAATGTTTGGGAAGAAAGAGGGAGGCCATCTGAAGACAAAGACCACAATTGTGTAGGGAGCAGAATACTACATTTTATAGTATTAAAAATATATCTCATTTTACTGCTTTTTTAGGAGTGATGCATCATATCCCAGCAACGTAGGTGGGGTACCTTTTGGACAATGGCAAGTTAGTTGCTGGGCTTGGTACTTGGAGGGAACCCACAGTAGCATGGGGAGGACTAGCAGACTCCACCTGCATGCAGCTCAGCTCTTTTACAATTTGTTGTATAATTTCCTACTTGGGTCAGCAGTATGTTTTGGATTTGAATCATGCTGTGTTATTTCTAATGACATTATACAGTGGTTGTGTTTGAAAGGTGCCCGCTGTTTTCGGGTTGAGGTGTGTGTTTGTGTGTGTTAGAGGGGAGGCTGTGGGCTGCTGAGACCCCAGCCTTATCAGCACCAGATGCAGGTTGACTCCACACTTTGAATGGGAGAACGAGAGAGAGAGGCTGAAATTAATGAGAGCCATAAAGCCAGTGGGATATATAATTAGTCGACCAGTGCTAAGATCTGTCCCTTCATTTGTGGCTGCAAATAAATTCTCTTTGCAAACTTTGTTGTCAAAACTACAGCGGGCGGATGCCATTGGCTGGTGTGGTGAAGGCAGAGTGTGCATATGTGGGGTTTTTGTCAGAGTTTTGCTGTGTTGTCCCTTCTTCATTTGTCATGTATATCCCGGTGACAGGTTTTGCAGTCCTGCCACCGATAATTGGCCGGACCAGTGCTTCCTGCAAATGTGTGCAGCACAGACGGACAGAGAAAAGACAAGTCAGCTGTCATAATGTGCTCCATAAATCATCTGGACGAGGGAGTGTCACAGTGGTGTCCATATTTTTGTTTAGAATAATCACAAGGACATAATGTAGCTTGCTTACTGAAAGTGCGCGTTTGCATTTTTATAAACAAAGCAGGCTGTAAAACACATTTCTTTGAGTAGAAATTAAACCCCTGTTAAGCTCGGACATATGCTGCACTTGTACTGAGGTGTGTGCCACTTTACTGCGTCCTCATCAGGATCAAAGCTAATTGTGTGGTGTTTAAAGGACACTTGGTGCCAGTGTGCTGTGTGTTGAAATTGAAGTGTTTATGTGTGTGTCGCTCACAGAGGATTTTGTAACACTGATGTAACTCTGTATGAGGCACTGACACTATTGTTCTAGTACTTCAGCGGGAGATCGGGATAAAGGCCTGAGCAATCACTCTCGGACTTTTATTATCCTGTATTGATAGTTCCGTTTTGATCTCATTCATACGAATACATAAACAGTAATGCCCGGAATGAGTGGGATCACAAAAGTGAACAGGCAGAGGATTATAGTGATTAGTGAATTTTAGTGAATTAGAGGTGTGGAATGTGACTTTACGTTGGAAAGTTGTAGCTTTTAAAAATAATTACATTTCTTGTACAATTCCCTTGGGAATAGCAACATGCACATTTTTCTGTAATACCCACAGATTGCTATTATATTATAAAGAATATCTAATATACAGCCCAAATCAACATGGCCATATTGCTTATTGATTTTTTGGGACATTGCTCCTTTTTCTAATCTCTTCCAACTTGACATTTGGAAAGTCAGAAATCAATTATGTCTCCTTCTCAAATGAAAGGCGGCAAAAAATAGTATATGGCTTTAAAGTCGGCCGAGCTCGCCTTTGACACGGCACATTACAAAGGGAAAGGGAAATCACACTGCATACCTGATCCATGAAAAAAGCCTTTGAAATGGATTGCTGGTTGGGATCCAGTCTGGCACAAGTCGTGGCATTGATGGCACAGCCCCTGGGCGCAGCGATACTTGGCCTGAACAAGATGGTAGCTGGGCCCATATCAGTGGGCTCTGGACTGTCCTCCGGGAGCTCCTAAGCCATGCTGTCTGAAGAAGAACTGATGGGCTTGGCAACATATATGGGCATGTTACGGTGTTATTTCAGTCAAAATAGCCCTGATGTTATCGACTTCAGTCACCAGCACACCACATCACTGAAGCTGACCCCAATGATTGAGCTGCAGAGAGAAAGTACTAAAAATGAAAGGGGACATATTACCTAACACATTGAAATGACTGAAAATTATTCTGCTTACCTATAAATTAGTTTTTGATGTTTAATACAAAAATAATAATAATAATATCTATAGAAAAGGTAATCTTCTGGGAGCTGTTGAGGTTTCTCCTGTCATCCCTGCCCAATTGGCACACATACACAAATACAGCAAATGCAAAGTACAGTGCCTCAGCATACAACATTAATCAAACATGCATTAATGAAACAAAATACAACTTTTAATTTCAACAAGGTCACATTATAACAGGATAAAAATGAGTTAGCATTATAGAGACCCTTTAACAAAATCTGTATCATTCCTGTACATATACATATCAGCATTCAGAATGGTCACATGTATACAGTAATTACCCTTTTCTATCTTGAACATTCTGTTGAGGTACAATTTGTTCCAGTTAATTGGAAATTTGCATTGACTATTCTCACAAAACATCAAGCAATCACAAGTGACAATGATACGATAAGCCTGGTTTCCGCTAGCCTCCACAGCTTTTTCAAGGCCCGACAGGAAGTTGACAGCTGCAACATTTTTCAGAAATGGTTAGTTGATAACCATCCACCGGGTAATGAAACTTCCACCTTTGATGAGAAGTTGAAAAGAGGGGCTGTTTCACTGTTGGCTTGGCAGAACATTAGACATGGCTGCAGGCGGGTAGGGGCCAGGCGAGGGATCAAGCTTGTTTAATAGGGCTCATCCAGAGGTGACTAGACTACTGCACACACTGAACTAGAGGTGTGAGCCGGGGCTGCCAGTACATATCTTTTGTCTTTCATTATCTTTATTTCCTTATTATTTTAAATGGCCGGTGTGTGTGTGTGTGTGTGTTTTCTTCACTAGAAGCTTTTTTGATATCCATTTAGATTGGTGCTTCATTAAAAAACCTCAGACAATGGAGTGACTTCTAATTAAGAAGCGCCGCATCTGGCCCCTGGCACCCTATCCCGTTGTTCCATCTATTTTGCTGGGGAGAATTCATTTGTTTCTTAATTAAGAAAAACACCAATAGCGTGAAAAATCTGCTTATGGTACCTGAATCCTAATTAGTTAAATAGTGAAGGGGAAGGCTAAAACACATTCCAGTAGCCCTAGAAATGAACTCCATGCTGATAAAAATGAACTAACTAGCCCTGCATAAATCGAAGCTGAGAAAAAGTGTACCGTCATTATGGCTAAGACAATATGCAAACTATCTTCAAAGAAATCAAATTGCTGGAATGTTTTCATTTGCATGTATTAACCATTAACATAATGAGGAGAAGTGACATTGGACCCGGATTGTGTGTCTGTTCGGATTGATAACTCTGCTGCATCTGCAAATAGTCTCCTCTCTGCAAAATTATGCCAGCAGTCAAATCGGTGTTGAACTGTGGAGGGAGTGTGTGATGGAGTGACTGAGGGAAAGTTTTTTCAGTTTTATCGTCAGGGCTGAGTGCAAACCTGGTGCAGTGTTGAATCAGAGCCATCATCCTCTGACAGCTATCCTTAAACAGGAAGAGGCCTCCAGTCATTGTCTCCGAGGCGCTGCACAAAGCTGCTGCTGCTGTTGCCTGTTGGGATATCCTAGTCTGCCACATCAAACATCAGTGTCATCAGTGTTTCACAGGGAAGACTTGCAGCATGTTCAAATTTAAAGACACTTTAGATGAATTCTGCTGAAATATACATTTATCATTACAAACTGTACAAATGTTTCACTCACAATATTAGTAAATATTAGAACAATGTGGGTGTGTAATGTATTACAGTTTAAGGAAGAATGATCCAGCACGTCTCTGGCGGGGAACACGTTCATTAAAGGTTTATCTGACCCTGTTCTATGATGTGATGCAGGTAATCTGTCATAATTATGATTTTACTTTAGTCCCTCCCCTGGCCTCTAACATCAAATTCAGAGTGTGCGTGATACCACTTCATACATGTCATACATGTGTCACCCACACATCAACCTACTTTACATCATAGAACAAGGTCTAACTATCTCTTATTTTAGAAAACTTACGGACTACACCTAAACAAACAACCAAAAAACACTTACAATTCCACCACAAAGGGTCACAAGCTAAATGTAGTCTTAGTAAGGGTGTCTTTTGTAAAATATTTGCCAAATCAACCAATTGCAGATGATTTACTGTGGCTGCCCAAGGAAGTGTATGTATGTATAAACTCAGGTGACAAGCTCAGCAACTGCCAAAAACAAAGATGTGCTTGCTTCATCTATACACACCTACCTAAACCTGATTCAAAACACATTCATGCCTTTTCGTCCTTTGAATATTGAATAGGTAACATTTCCTCTGTTGCCAGTAGCTTCTAGCTGGACCTACAGTGGACCCTCCTCCACAGCTCCCCCTCCTCCTTTTCCCTGTACATATCGGGCATATGCACACACACGCCTGCACACCCCGATCCAGCATACATGTGTCGCCCACCCATCAACCTCCTTCCAACAAAACACACTGCGCTTCCAGGATACCAAAGGCTTCACTTATCAGTTCAGCAAAGACTCGCCATGCCCCACATTGGCGAGTTGGCGGGCACGCAGCCAAAAAAATCCTCTGTGTTCTTCTCCTATACTGCAGGCGTCATGCACAAAAAAACACCCATGTCTTCAATATTGAAAATAATTTTTCCAACATGCTATTTCCCAGGATCAGCCTCTTAGGTCAAATTATTCAATTAAGTGTCTGTTTATTCCTGATACCAAAGCTGGGTGTGCGGTTGTACTTATCACCTTTTTTGCAGATTGGTGTTCCTTGCAGAATACCACCATAAAGATTGCCTTGGCCCTAATTAAAATGGCACAGAGACAAATTTGGCGCTGGGCTAAGACACTGGGAAATATAGAGGGAGGTAAGGGGGGAAATTGCAGAGGCTATGTTCTGTCATCCAATAAAAAAGAAAGTTATAGAAGAATTGTCAAAGCTACAACTGTATATGGTACAAAGAACAGGTGAAAGAAAGAGCCTATTGGTGGCGTTGTTGTCATTGCAGTGTTTTTGTTAATATTGTTGAATTCAGAGATTCAAAACAGTGCCTACACTTTTGAGGGCCCTAGGCAGATTAAATCTGGGGGCCTAACATCTCAATCATCTTGAAAACCATGTGCCACCGTCTCACTTGACTTATTTGTAGCATTGCTAAGTTTTGTGACGTGTAGGCTGTTGAAATGTCTCAAACTGCAGCCGGGCGTCTCTCCATCGATGGGTGTTGTGTGTTTTGGCACATTATGGGGACATGTGTCTCGTGTGCCTCGTGGCAAACATACCTTTTACTGTCTTTGACTCCTCCAAGCCTGTGTGTGACTTCTGCAGGGAGAAATATGAAAGAAATCAAAGCGCCAATAAGCTGATGGTGTTAAGCCAAAAGGGGGAAAAGGGAGAGAAAGACCTGAGCGACTTTGGATTTTGACAGAATCTCCGGCACTCTCTGACAAAAATTTGCATTGTTATCACAGATAAGTGGTGATGTTTTGACTTGGTTGTACATTTTTTGTGAAATATGTAAAATGTAAACCGAGCCTCTAACGATTGCCTTAATGGTGTGAATCTCGCTTTTCTTCCCCCGAATCAGGTCTTAGCGGGCTTCTCAGTGCGGGATGTCTTCTGATATCTGAATATTAAAAGGGAGTTTCAAGCTCATCTGCAAATGTGATTTGCACATATCACACTTCTGCAGTCGTCAAGCTGCTTCATCGCCAAGCTTCAGAGCAAAGACGGCTGGGGAGGAGAGAGAGGAAGAAAAGAAAAAGAAAGATGCACATATGGGTTGCGATTGATGTATTCCATTTCTGACCTAATTTAAATCCCTGCCAACAAGCTCATATGCATACTGTACATTTGCTAAATTACCGAGTGTAAACCTTGCCTTCTCTCGGAGACAGGTGTAAACATCACTGTTGTCATAATGCACCAGTGGTAAATATGATAATCACACCATGGCGACATAGAGCACAAAATAATTTGGACATCATTTTGAAGCCTGAAGGGCCCAGGGGAATGCCCTCTAGAAGGAAGGTGGCCCATTGACATGCCATACACGCCAAGATATAATTATGGCTGCCTGTCTTTGTTCCTCCCCAAGCTTCCTCTCACAGCACTAGTAATTTGCTTGTGATATTTTGGTATTCTTTACGATTGAGTTATTCCCTGTGGAGTTGAGCATTAAATGGGTGTAAATGAAGACTTTCTAATTCCAAGTTTAGAAACACTGTACGCTCTGACTACGCCGTTGCGGATGCACACAGCAACGAGTTACATTTTGAATGCCTTTGCGATACTGACACATGACGGGTCCTCCTCTGGATTTTTGGCGTGTGCTCTCTGAGTGTCATCGCTAGCTATCTGTGTGGGACATTGCAGATAATAAGGGGCAATGCCAGAATATCTTTAGGGTATGCAGTGTGTGTCGAGCTGCGGTTTGTTGTCATGATAATCCCCCTCATTTGTAATGTTGGGATCAGCAGGTTAGCGCTCTCCACTTGCTTGCCATGTCAAGACTTGGGGACTGGTGAGGTAGATTGTCATTTCTGAGGCAGTATTTTGACAGCGCCTTCACTTTAGTCGTATGCTTGGGCTCAAAGGTCAGAGCGGTGCCACTTCCATTTACTGTGTGTGAACACTCAATCCCAGAGGACTCCAGCTCTGTCAGGCACAAACACACTGTGCCACACTGTCTCCTGCCTCTTCAGTTTACAAGCTTGTTTTAGGAGCTACATCAGGACTATACCAGTAATAGAAGCATTGTACGGTGAGCTGGATAAATCTTTTGCTATTGTATGTCATTATTTATTAAGATATACTCACACAAGCAAGTATGATTCATAATCCTGATTATAATGGAGTTTTACCCATAACAATTTATGAACAATAATTCTCACCTCAACTGAAGATGATTTCCGGCCATACATTTAAATCAGGCTTAGTTCTGGTTCAGACAAGATCTTGCCCTGTTTTAGTCCTAGTTTAGACTTTAGTAACTTCAGATTTAGCCCATCTTTTCTGTTCTTAAAAATAACAACGTTATTGAGGGTATCAAAATATTGCAAAATGATATTGCTAATATTAATACTATATTCCATGTATTACATATGATAATGGCATTGACTAGACACAATGGTCTTTTTGAGGTGCAGTTGCAGTCTGTACAACCTATATTCAGAGATGCTGTCTATATTTATTTGACATCAGTCTGATTTAATGTAATTATTTTACCTTTATCACCACCTCTCACTCAGTCTCAGTACTATCCCTGTTTGGCCTGTATCACACTGAAATACTCTGAGGTGTGATTGTTGAAGCTGCACAATGTCTCTATGGTGTCGCTGTCATCCATTTTGCCGTGCGCTCAGTGGCACTCCTCAGACACCGAGGCAGGTTATGTCAACCAAATAAGGCACTTGTCAGTACCACAAAAACACATTGTTGAAGCACCATTGTTACCTGCTCTTCATATAGGAAGTGATGGAGTGACGGTGTTTGGGACCCCAGGGGTATTCTGGGTAAATCTGCAGCATACAGTTATGCCCCGGGCCAAGCACAGCATCATCATTAGCTGCTCCAGATGGAGGGGGGGTTTTTAGCACTTTTTTTCAGGACTGTTTTCTCCTATAGCCTATACAATTGATTGTCAAACTGTGGAGCTATTACTGGGGTTGTTTTTAGTGACGTTTCTGTGTCTTTTGCAGGTAAGGGGGTTGAATTAGACCAGGCAAGTGCTGGTGAATGTTGTATGTTAGTAAGTATATGTAAGTCCTAGTTTGGGCCTGGTTTGTGCGTTGGTTTAGTCTGGTTTATTCCATGTTTAGACATTTTGAAGTTCTGGTTAAACTCTGGCTCAGACCCGGTTTAGTCCTCATTTCTGGTCTAAACCTGGTTAAGTTCTGGTTAAATCTTTTTTAAAGCCTGATGTAGACCTGTTTTCATCCTAAAACATTTTGAGTACAACTTACTACACCATACTGCTGCTGGAGTCTGGTTTGATACTATGCAGTGAGTGGAAGGGAGCTACAGCCGAGCCAGATAATAAATGATGAAATCCACATGAAATCAGATGAAAGCTACAGTACACAGTCGAGAGGCCAGTCTGATTCATCATTTATGTCTCAGATGATGATAGTGGGGCTTTGCAGTGTGCGGATAGGCTACATGTTCTTTTGTTTGGCTGGCAAGATTAGTAAGAAACTGAAAGCTCTGCTGTTTGACTAATGCAGTGGTTTATCAACTCAGAATAATCAGCAGATTTGTTGTGTTTGTGTGTTAGGTTGAGAATGATAGATAAACATGAACTTTTTACCAGCTATTGTATTGACTAGTAAGGTGGAAAGATGGTGTATTATTGTTTGTACATTCATGTCATTGTGCGGTGACCCACTTTACAGAATCAAAGGTATTAATAACTTGAACTTTTCTTTTGATCTTTTAGGTGCATGTATTTGAAAAGCTATGTGATTCAAACAATATTTTAGCCTAAAAAAAGATGAAAAATGTATACCCTTTCTTCCTTTGACAAGCTTTTGGGGTCAGTATACCTGTAAAAAAAAATTAAAAATTACATGAAATAAAAAAATATATATACACACATACACTGTATATACTGTGTTTTATTCCATAATTTCCTAGCATTATTAAGAATTGTGAAGACAGAAAAGAGAGGTTTAGCACAACACATCTAAAAAAGAGCAATTGATAAAAACCTCTTTATCAGCCAATTTCTGTAAAAAAAACCTAAAAAACTGTGGCCCATGCTGATCAGTGTAAATATTGGTCATTTATCAATGACCAATATTTACTTTAGCTCTAAGTCTCCAAAGCTCCCATTGAAGCTGCAGTATTTGAGTGTACACGACTACTATCCAGGGACCATAGTGTGTGTATGTGTGCTATAGCCCAGGCTGAATTCTAATCTTGTGCAGAAGCTTCACGCGGCCAGATCAAGAATTAGGCTTGAGTCAAGCAGCGAGGGAGGGGGCGATGAGAGGGGGGCGAGAGAGAAAAGCCCATCTCAGTCTGTGTTTTAAAGGACAGTGCTTTGAATGTCATTTGACAATTTCCTTTTAATTAGAAGTAATTTACAGAAAGATGCCCAGCAGCTAATCTTTACAGGATAATTAACTTCTATTTTCTTTACTTTTAATTAAAAAGTGGAAAAGATTTCGCTGATCCATAAAGAATTGTTCTTTTGAAATGTTCATCAGACTTCACACTTCTTTTGGCATTGGTAATATTTAGATCCTATCTGCGGCTCACAGTCTTCGCTCAGTTATTGCCACGATTTTCTCCCCCTTATCCGCTGTATTAAGAAGTGGAACTATCAATAGTAGAAATAGGAACCAGAGGCAAATTAGAATTGAATTAATGAAGAATTTATTGCAGAAAGCCCCCCCTCATGCTTCATAATACTGGAATGAAATTGACATCTTAGATATATCCATTTCATAGAAAATTCTTGATGGGGAAATATTGTTTTATCTACATTAGTTGATACAGTAATCATTCCCACTTATTTCTAAAGAGTCCCATTAAATTCTTTGAAATGATGCTGGACTACAAAGCTAATTGTTGCAGAAGAATTTGCAGCGTTTAAGCAGCGTTTAAGCCTAACATATTAGTTTTAGCCCCACAGGCTCACAGAATACAGTGCTTTTAGGTCAAAGAGTGGCATCTTATTCAACAGTGAAGAAAACTATCCCAGCCCCATCAGAGTTGGTACAAACCCACCTCTCACCCCCATCCAGCAGACTTAACGTACTGCAGTGGGACAGGTTGAGGGGAAGGTGCAGTCAGGTTGAGGGGAAGGTGCAGTAGACCTGGTTTAGTTCTGGTTTAGATTTAGTCTTGGTTTAAGTAATGTTGTAGTTATTTTCCTAGTAATGTTAAGTTTAGGCCTAGTTTGTACAGGCTCCAGTTATTGCAATGTTTTTTCTCCCCGCTTATTGAATATATTCAGGTGTGTTTGCTGTTAATGTGATATCTAAATTAGTTGTTGCATGGTGAATGAAGCTTCCTTCACCCCCTTGCATTTGTTGGCTAAAGATACAGCCCTGAGAGAATGAGCTGGTGTCCCTGTCAATAGAAGGCTTGGGTCAGGTCACAGGTCTCGCAAGAAACACCAATTGCTTTTCACAAGGTTTTTGCAGAATATTCTCAGCCCAAAGAAACTGAAAGATGCAAAATATAGTAAATTTGGAGAGTTCTGTAGAAGGAAAAATGCAACCAAAACTGCATTGTTTGCCTTAAAGTGAGAAAAACTCCCCCATTCTCATCAGAGTTGCTACAAAAACACCTTTTCTCACCCCCACAGCTAGCACCATCCACCATACTTTACTTAGTGGAGATAAAGTGGACCAGTATGAGTGCAGCATGCTGTAGACGGAGCAGTGCAGACGGGCCAATGGCTGAAGATGGATGCCCCCACTTAACCATGATAGCTCCCCGGAGGAGCCTCACTCAATGGCTTCATTAAAAGTGAACGTTCTGGTGAAAAGCAGACTTATAAAGCAGTAATTAAGACCACACATACTTTACCTGCTTTGTTTCAGCTGTCACGTCCAGTGTACAGCCACATGCTTAACTTTTATTTCCTTATAAGTAGCAGAATAACACTAATAAATCACTGGGGAAGCAAGTACAACAGGGCTTGAAATTACTATACAGTATACAGAACAGTGGTGTTTAGCATTTTAGCAGTATTTTAACCCTCATCCAACCAATCTATTCTACATACATGGATGACTGAGTGGGACATCAATTGGACCATACAAATCTGTAAAAATTCTCTTCCTCTATTTAGTAATGACTATTGAGATCATCTGAACAAATAAAAAAGATGTGTATAAATGATCATTGTGGTTTACATTGAATTCATAAGAAAAGATAATAAAAATTGCATATTTTTTAAAAATGTTCTGCATTTAGACACAATTATTTTCTTGATAAAAATGAGTATGCTTTATGTCAGAAAAAATCCACCATTACCGCAAAGAAAGATACTTGTCACATAAATCACTGGGGAATGAAACGGGCTGGAAATGACTATACATGCAGCACAGTGGTAACCATTTTAGGGGTGATGTGCCAATGTAACTCTACCAGAGAAGCCCTAGTTAAGCCCATATTAGTTGGAGGACAAGCTTTGTGACTTTTATGGACCAAACATTGTCGCAGTGTCCACTTGGATGGATGTACTTGTCTCTATGTGCGTCTATGCTCCAGAGACAAGTAAAGGCAGTAGAGTGAAGCAGGACCCATCTAAGTCCACAGAGGAACAGGCTGGCATCTGCTGAAGCCCTCGGGCATGCTCAGAGGTGCCTCCAGCATTTTAATGGCATAGTCAAATGCCAGCATGTTTTTATGCCATTCCAATTCCAATTGGTTGGATAAAGAAGTAAGAGTGTGTTATTCCTCTTGAACAGAAACACTGGGCACAGCAACACAGATCTGAATTCACTGCAAACATGCCTGATCCAGCTTATGTGTCTGATTGGAGACAGATATACAGACAATCGAACAGTACAAAAATATGTTTTTGTTTGAGAAAAATGTAAATTACTTATGTGAGAAAGAATGTACACATGACCATGTACATATAACACATAGAGCAAAACCAGTCAGTAAAAGTACAGACCAAAAACTAATACAGCTGTTTTTGATATGGATACAGTATCATGAAGTTAAATATGATTATATTTCAATATTTTACTGTACCCATTGCGGATAGAGTCAATAATACAATATATATACACTATCTCACTACACTACAATGTAAGACATCTAAAAGCATGATGTCATCAGGTTACATTTAGATGCATTGTCATCTTCAGCCCTGCACAGAAGTCAGCATCTGTATAAACAAAGATATACAAAGATTTAAGCATATTCTCTCCCCTTCTTGCTCTCTTTTCCACTGTAATTTCCCGCCGATAGTTGAGTTTTGAAGCCGTTTGTTGACTGTTGATTGTAAGTGCCCAAATTTAGGAAGGCAGCCATTTCTAATCATGAGAATTACATTGCTTAGCAACCGGAAAATCTAGTTAAACAATACCATTGCTTATTCTTGGTCACAGACCGCGGCTCTGAGAACACATCAGCATCCAGTCAAGCTCTTCACGCTCCTCCTCTCCTAACACACACTTCTACACATACACACAAGCATTGCCCCAAACAGAAAATATAGAAATGCTCATTTACTTTTGACTTGTGCTGAATTAGCTCCACATTTAGGCTGATCACAGTGTACAACATGCATAATGCTTTTTCCCTAAGATTTAAGGAGTTATGATAAAGCTCTTTAGTTTTCTTCTAGTTTTTGGTGCTTTCTCTCGGCTGAAAAACCTTAGATATGTGTATGCCCATATACAAGGCCCTCTTCACCCCTGCAGGCCATGCCCACTCCACTAGTACGGTCAGTGCAAACATGGAAAGAAAGTTGTAGGTGAGTTTCTTACCTGTCTCAATAGAGAAGTGTAATTA
The DNA here is from genome assembly GCA_036025475.1 of Philypnodon macrostomus. Lineage (NCBI taxonomy): Eukaryota > Metazoa > Chordata > Actinopteri > Gobiiformes > Eleotridae > Philypnodon > Philypnodon macrostomus. The sequence goes on along the minus strand of JAVQKC010146785.1, from coordinate 2,709 downwards.
AGTCTTTTCAGCTTCTTCAAAGGTTAGTGTCTCAGGGTAAATGATGAATAAAACAACATACAACTTGAGGTATGTTTTTGATGAGGAAATTATAACATTATAAAATGCTTTCAAAAGTCAAATTAGTACCAAAGGGTCCCTTTAAAAAGGTTCTAAAAGATGTAAATAGAATAAAAAAGGCAACTAAAATGAACTATTCCTTTGAAGGTTTCTGTAGCACGCTAAGCCATTAGAATTGGTATAAATCTATATATTTCATTACAATGATCAAGGATTAAATTAGAGACTTCAGCTCTGTAACATATACATAAGTGTGCTCCAAGGCTCAGGGAGCCCTCTACTTCCCAAAGGTCATTAAAGCTGAGGAGCCAAGATGGCCCCCTGTTTCTACTCTGTCTCCTCTGTCTCCTCTCTCAGTGAGCTCACAGAAGTGCTATAGTTAAAACAGTACTAGACCAAGGCCAGTCACAGACCACAGTGAATCCAAAGAGATCATCCATATATTTTGATCTGTACATAGAATATATGAAGTACTACTTTTAGCTACATTAGCTCTACTGTGTATTTATAAAAAAAGATTGTCTAATTACACCCATGTCGAGGTGAAACCATGTTGCCCATGTGACCCTTATAAAACCTGCCACATGTCACACCATGAGCCCTATAGGATTACATTGCTTTTAGGATTAATATGGGGGATTGTGGCCCATTAGAATAAAATGGAGGATTTTGGTCATTGTGTTGGCAAAACGGTAAAAAAATATGGCATAGGTGTAATATATTTTTTGATCAGAGTGCCATGATATATATTTTTGAGCCCTTATTTGTACATTTTGGAAAAGCTATTTTTTTATCCTCTCCCATAGGAAAAGTGAATTTAAAAAAAACACTTTTTAAATTTTTTAACTGAAAAAAGTTTTTTTTCGAGGTGTGTTCAGGCTTGCATGAGGAACAACTGAGTGCAATTTCAGCCAAATCAGTTTTTGCATGTGTGAGTTACAGGCCAAAGAAACCCCATTGGAATAAAATGGAGCATTTCGGTCATCGTCTTGGCAAAACCGTAAAAAATAGGGCCTAGGTGTCATTGGCTTTTTGATCAGAATGCCGTTATGGATTTTTTGAGCCCATTTCTGGGTTTTTTTTGTGTTTTTTTCATTGTAACATGTTGGTGGTGATCCCTGAAATTTCCACCAATCATTGTCTTCACCTATCGGTAAGAGCCTATTAGGCCTTATTGGCTCAAACCAATTAAATATGTGCTTTTATCCCACTACATCCCTATTTGCACTGATAGTGAGTGCGCATGTGAGTGTTATATTACTGATGAGTCCCTACACCACCTGTGGGGCTCGGGCCTAATAATGTTAATTATATACACATGGACATACTAATATACCCATACCAAAATATACAAACGCATACAGAAGACAGTTGTATATGCTAAAATATATACTACACACATTCTAAAACTTAAATCAGAAGTTACAATCAACCAAGTTACTTTGAGCTTGAGCTGTTTTTTTCATCAAATGTTTGTTATCTTGTCTATATTTTGAGGAATTATTCGGATCACTACCTTTTAAACCGCCTCACTTTTAGCAAATTTTGGGTACTATTTTGTTTCCTCAAGCTTGTCTACCTGGCTGGAGAGTGAAGCAGCCACTTGCATCTTTTAAAAACAAAGTCTATATGTCTTTATCCCCGCCCTGCAGAGGTTTGGAGAGTTTTAATGTTCACCTGGAAGTGAGGAGGGCCCCGTATCAGTGCTGGCACAAAGAGCCAGTCACGGGGATTGCAGTTGGCAGGGGTTGAGCTTGTATGGCCCCAGTAGGATTTTTAGGACCACATTATGCATTCATGTTTAGTCTCAGGTGCTGCGTTTTATCCCCTGGCCAGTAGCTTGGACACACTTTCAATGCACGTTTTGGATGAAAAAGGTGGTATAGGTGGGAGAAAAAAAAACGATTTCCTTGCTTATAGAGATCTGCGGCTTTGTTCTGTCAGATTCAATTACCTCACCTCTAATTAGGAGCTATAGAAGAGGCTGGGTTTGTGATCCGCACATGACACAGTGGAGCCGGCTGATAGTGTGAGGTATCGCTATCATGGCTCGGCCACAACCGCTGCACATATTCAGGAGGACTTAAAAAAGACATGCCGTGAAATTAGGTAAAAACTCACATATACATTTCTGAAGCGAATATATATATCTCGTTTTACAATTTGTAGTATGGAGTGAAAGATTAATTCACTTATGGGCTATATTGCTTTTGACGTTTGAAGCCACTGATCAGTTGCCTTTTATTTCTGAGCCCACACGTGCATCAGATTGCAAATTGTTGGAGGTAGACTGCTTTGGGTTGACTGACTGAAACAATGAAGGCATGCCCACACTAAAAAACTCTTTGACCATACTGCAGCAATCACATTAACCATATCCCAGAGAGGAAAAGTGACCCAAGTGCCAAGGAAACAATGGCATTATGAAATGGGCAGAGATCAAACATAGTATATACTGGTCATCTTCAATCCCATTCCATCAAGATTACAATGTTGTATATATTCCGATTAGACCAATCAGCTATAAATATGCATTCACATCAATTATTCATCATGTAGCTTATGATATCAAAGGGTCAATAGTGAAACCGCGCGCGCCCCCCACGGAGCCGGGGGGGGGGGGGGTGGGGGGCGCGGGGGTGGGGGGGG
>JAVQKC010146768.1:0-11706 GCA_036025475.1 Philypnodon macrostomus | reverse complement strand
TATAATCTCAGCTCACCCACCTTTCTAACCAGAACTGAAGAAGTCTGCTGGATTGGCAGATGAAAGCTTTTCAACAATCAAAACCTCGTCCAGATGCCCTTTTTCAACTTTCAGAATATGTGACATGTTCATGGGAGTTGGCAATCAATTTTTACTGCTTATTTTGTTAATATAATACCGTCTATCTTAAAGCTGCTATACCTGATATATGTCACTGTAAAAATCGAAATGATACAATCTCTTTTCCCAATTCCTTTCTTTCGCGAACCCTCTGTCATGGTCTCACACAAACAAGGAAGTACGTACACTTGCCAGGTTGTAGGGGAATAACATAAGAGATCTGGAGTTGACTTTCAATTCTTTCAAATAATGAAATAGTTGTGTTTCAGCTGTGAATTTTTAAATGAAACAACTGCTCCTTTAAATTATTCCTGATAGATTCTAGTTCTGGATAAATAATCGACCAATCAGAGTGCTCCAGCACAGTGGAAGCGTGTGATTGGTTAAACAGCTACTTCCAACAAAAACCTTAGCCCACAGGTGATTTCAAAGTCTCATAACTCTAAATAATTATCTTTGCCAGAGTACACGGGGAAATAAACAGGTAGTCCAGATTTAATTCTTACATGTCACATTAACAATGCAAATGGGATATCGTGTATTGTAGCCTAGTGTAAACTTTTGGAGCCCTGCCGTGGACAAAGTGTCTCTTCAGTTCTAAAACTCAAAGGCAACAACAAGGTTACATTTCAAAACATTGTCTACTTAGTGCACACACGCGCTTCTGTTACATAACATGTGTGTTTGACCCCCAGACCCCGGTGCACTCCCGAGTCAGCGAGTTCGCGAGTGGGCGAGGCTCTGACCGTGCATCCGGCAGACAGTGCACCAGAGCGGGACAGTGATCCTGGGGCTGCCTGCACTGCCTGCACTGCGCATGGGGTGGGGGTGGGTAGCGGAGGAGGACATGGCAAAAGTTGTCTCCTTTCTCAAAACTCCCCCATGTACGTACGTCACATAGTCTAGGGCGCTTTCAATAATGGCACGTTCTAACCGGCGTCTCTCACTGTTTATCCTCGAATGACCCCAAAGCCGAAGCGAGAACATCCCGTTCCTGTGATATTAATAGCTCCCCTTGCGTCACCAAACTGTGGAGGAGCCCTTATGTAGACACGCAAACTGTGCCAGCGCCACGTTCGATCTAAAAAGCACAAATAAAACAGGTAGTGATCTTTTCTCACAGCGTCTGATGACTTATGTTATTAGGGCACTGACAGACATAATGCCAGTGTGGGACAGCTAAATATTTCGTGTCAAAGTGAAATGCCTCGACTCTTTTAAGGCATCAAACTATGTCCCACCAGTGTACCCCAATGCAAGCTGAAAACTATAGACTATACGCCGGACAATAAACCATATGTTCCCTTCCCCTCCCCCTGGTCCACGAAGCGCACAGCTCAGGAGCGCGCAGATTTCCAGCGGGAGGAGGCAGACTGTTGCTATGTGTTCACTGGGAGTCTCCTGTCTGATGGGTCTATGGGGCTGACATGGTGTTGTATGTAGGTCAGCGACAACTTAAAGACAGCCCCCAGAAGTAGCAGTTAAAGCAGGCGGTCGCGGGTCACGTGGCTGGAAAAAAAACATGGGCCTAACCCAGTCTTTACCCTGAGTCATATGGTTTTGTGTATACAGAGACAGGAGAATATCGTTTCACACGCCTGGCACACTCTTCATGCACTAGTTACAACGGCAAAGACCAAAGTTATAATGTGCTATTATTGGTCTAGCGTACAGTTTGGTCTCTCTTGTGCAATCCATTATCTTCCAACAACCAAATGCACCTTCAGTCAGTGGCGGATTTACCGATTTCGGAGCTCAAGGCGAACATGGGCAGGGGGCACTCTGATTTTTGCACTTTTTAATTCCTACCATAGGGTTTCTTGATTGTCAGCCCAAAGCAACCATATGTCCTAACCATACAGAGCTATTTTACCATATTAAGTTTAAAAATAATCATATTTATTTTGGGGCTTCATTTATGGGGCCCTGGAAGCTTGGGGCTCTAAGCAGCTGCTACTTTTGCTTTATGGTAGCGCACTAGGTTGAGTCCTTGGTTTACTTATGGGTATACGTTGAAGTTTAGTCACATAAATTTAAAGGTAAGGAATACTTACTATCCCCATAGGGAAATGTGCATTTGACCATCCTTCAATGCCACTGGACCAAGCTATCGGGAGCCGGAGACCCAACCCTTGATCCAGAATCTTGGTCAAATGCATTAGCCTTTTATGCTCTTTTTTGGTTGATATGAGAAACAGGAGTAGCCAGAGAAAACCCACCCACGCACAGTCAAAAGCTCCACAAAGAAAGGACCGTATTCCTGTGAGGCAACCGTGCTAACCACTTTGCCACCTTTCTAGCTGACTGTTAGCAGACATAAGATAGCACTCTAGTGTTCACTTTTGGTGCGTCCAAAATCAACTGGAACGGCCCTTGATATATTGAGCAGATATGTATAATATGCTTTGATTTTTGTAGAGCCACGAGGAGCAAACTGCATCTAGAGAGTGAAAAGAGCCTTTGTGGATGTGGTTTATCTGTTTATGAAATGGTTACGAGAGTGATTAATATAAAAATAAAGAACAAATCTTAATTCATAAACGCATTAATGTGCTTGGTTGTTGTAGCTTTTAGCATACGCAACTATTATGGTCATCTACAGCCTACATTTCTCTCATTTGACAAATTTCTCCATAGAAAATTCAATTCAATTTTATTTGTATAGCCCCATATCAGCACAAAGTGGCCTCAGAGGGCTTCACAAAAAGAGATGTATGTAAACAATAAACAAGGTCATTGCAAACAATAACAAAGTTAATAGACAATCAATAACACACAAACAACAGGACTGTCCCAGGACATCCCCTGTCCTTAGACCTTCCATTGCGGTCAGGAACAACTCCAAAAAACCCATTTATGGGAAAAAGAGAAACCTTAGGGAGAACCACATGATAGAGGGATCCACTCCCAGGACGGAGTGAATGAGGAGATAGTAGAAGGGGGCATCTAGTTGAATGAGGAGATGCAGCAGGTTTGGTTGGGGATGGGGGGATCCAGATGAGACATGAACACAGAGGCAGCCAACCATCCACTGGGACATCTAACAGCAAGCCAGGCATCTGAAACAATATCCACTCCCCCAGAGGGGGTGGGACAGGACAACATGTGAATCACACTGTAAAACGTGTAGAAATGAATAGCGAGCCAATAGTAAAAAGTGTAAGGTGTAGAAGTAAAGAGACAGAGTCAATAATAAAAAATAAAACATTTAAATAAAGGGACCATATAAAGCTGATTCCCATTTCTGTTTGGACTCCTGTGATATTCTTTTTTGTTTCATTCACACGTTTGAATGTTCCTGTATGTTGGGGCACCAAAATGATTCATTCAATGATATTCAAGTCCTTATGGTTCTTTTCAAAATATGTTATGCAAAGCCTGGATGCAAAAAATATACCACTAACAAATATTGGCAGGATTTATTTCTAGATTCCTGAAGCATTTTACATTGCATTATTGGTGGTAAGCTACTGATATAGTCACAGCTGCCCTGGGGCTCATTAACTGAGACGTGGCTACCATTCTGCACCTCTCCTGCCATCACCAATCACACTACATAGGCAATGGGTATACCCAGGGACAGAGCAACAGCGTGTGCTTGCGCAGGATTCAAACGGATTTTAATCATCTAAGTCAGTAAATAAAAAAATAAAAAATACTTTAAGTAATAAATGATTTCCTATATTGTCCTAACCACATTATCTAGGCAGCAGCAGCACTTTCAGGATGTGAGCACTATAGCCTCTTACAGAAGATAATACAGGAGAATGGGGAACTAACGGTACGACAATACTGTTGAGAGGCTCTTTCCTTTAAATAGCCCCATTCTCTCTGCAAACATCGGTCTAATTCAATATACAGGCCACACCAGCTCTTAAAGGGATACTATAGTGTTTTTAAATGGGATTTTATGAGGAGCAAAGTTTACAGTGAAAGAGGCCAGAGTTACCATTGTTAAACAAGCCCCTTGCGTTGGTGGTAGTAAGTATTTAAAGTTGTTTAAGAATAGCCTGAACAGACAAAAAGATATGAGCAGCCTACAACCACTTAGCTACAACTATACCTGAAATGTAAAATGTGGGCTTTTGAACGCAAATTATTTTCACATGACTGAACTTACTGCAGATGTTTCGAGGGCTGCACCTAAACCATTCCATATTCGATTAGACTGATTTTGAATATTGCAATCAATATTTTAAAATCAATTAAATTTGCTTCAAAATCAAAACTCAAGAGTAAACTAGGCCAAAGTAGGACTGTCAGATTAAAGATCATAGCGTTGTTGTATATTCAGATTTTTGCGATGCAGATGTTACATTTGCAGATATTACAATTCCGCTCACTTTGCATTTAGTAAACTATTGCTCTTCCACTAAGCCACTGACACCCATTTTCTTGCTTTTATGATTATTTTGTCCTCATTTGCTTCATTTACTCCTTTACTCCTTTACTTTTTCCAACAATTTTCACAACATTACCGCTTTTATCATAAGTGCACATCAAAAATCACTGATAATGTCTTAGAAATCATTTATTTGTTTGCCAAAAAAGGAATACCAATGTCCAAAATGCCCATTCAAAACTTAATAGCACATCATTTTCTGAAACACTCATTGTATTTGCCTTATATTATACCATTATGGAAGACATTTTGGACCAAACACATGCAAATGATGAAGGGTATTATTGCGGTGTGTTTAGGGCCCTCTCCGTGTTGTGTTAAAATGAGCGTTTGCAGTAATGAGATAGTGGTGTGTGTGTGTGTGTCTCTGTGTGTGTAGAGAGCCATTAGTGGTCTTTGTGTTCCCTCCACAGTCAGCAGTGAGGGGATTAAGGGACAGAGCTGTAGACATGATTTGGATATTCACATGCAGCTGGGTAGTAAGAATGTTTTCTAACACACAGAAATGAAGTATTGAAATCTTAGAAAACATGGAAAAGAGTGGTCCAGTTAAGGTTACACAATATGGCGGGGGATTTTTCACACCAAGTACCACCTAAGAATATAGGTGTCGTCACAGGTACCAACTGAATTGGAAAAAGCCTAAATCAAGACCAGGACTAAACCAGAACCAGAAACAGACTAGGACTAAACCAGATCTAAACCACACTGTAAAGCCAGATGTGTCAAAACTTAATGAATTTCAGAAATCATAACTTGGTTTGTTATGTTTTTATAAAGGGGGTGGGGCTTTGGTATGAATATCTGCTCTGTGATTGGTCTGTCAACTATGCTATGCTACTGTGCTACAGGCTATTTTGGGTGCCTTTCAAGACTCTCAAGGTCACCTTTCAAGAGCAATATTAAAAAAAAAACACAACAACACAAAAACACAACACAATACACATAACTCATGCTCATAAGTGGAGTGGTCAGTGGAGCTGCACATTATGTTCTAAAGGCCAGTGTAAAAAGGTGTGTTTTTAACCGGTTCATTAGTATGTAAAAACTAATCTAAGCAAAGCCTGAAACTAATTCAGGTTTACAGTGAAAATAGGGCTAAATTAAATCAGTTGTGAGCCAGGATTAAATTAGGATTAACCCAGGATTATATCAGGTATAAACCAGGACTATACTAATACTAAACCTAGACAAAAGCAGATCTAAATTAAACTAAATTATGACCTAATCAGCAAAGAACTCCTTAGTTCCAATAGAAAGAGCCTGGGTACCCTTCAGTGGTACCTGTGAGTTTGAGAGCCTTTTGTTTCATAGCTCCAACACTAAACCTTCCAATGGACACCAACATACAGTGTTTTTGCTTCAATAAGTGCCACAACGCATTGCAGAAAAAACAATACCTTGCTTAGTAATTTAATTTTTTTTTGCTGACACTGTTTTTAGCCATGATGTTCTGTTCTGATCATTATTTGATCTTGCTAATGCATGAAATGTTGAAGAAAAGGCTATAACTGTACCCTGTTAACCTCATGCTACCTCTGTGTGTCTGCAGGGTTCCTGAGCACCGGAGACCAGGCGGCCAAAGGGAACTATGGCCTGCTGGACCAGATCCAGGCACTGCGCTGGGTGAAAGAGAACATAGCGGCCTTCGGAGGAGATCCTAACAGGGTCACGGTGTTCGGGTCAGGGGCTGGGGCATCCTGTGTCAGCCTCCTCACACTGTCACACTACTCTGAAGGTCAGTATTCGTCTAATAATTGTATTTTTTTTGTATTCTATATTAATAATATGATACATGATTAAGGGAAAAGCTTTTGTAAATGTATCAGGACAATGCACGTATATTTGCACGTATATTTTTTTTATCACAAATTTGATTTGAACATCTGCCGTTACAAAATTGCCAATTGCCAATTCTGCTAATGGCCAAATCCAGTTTGATGTTTATTTCCGTAGTGAAAGCTGAAACAATCAGAAATAATGATATTGCAAGGTCAGATTTTCGACCTTCACGGACAATGGAAATGAGGCATAAATGGTTCAAAGCTTTATTTATCAGAAAGCTTGTACACCCCACCGTCTTCACATGCATGGAGATCCAGGTTAATGGGGCATTTCATGTGGTCAAGAATCCAGCCAGTTACTTTACTAGCTGGCAGCAATTGAAGAGTTCACACCTCTGCCTTTGCATTGGCCGTATCTTAAAATGATATAGTGCTTAGACCAAAGACATTGAGCCCAGACTGGACATTAGTTCAGGGATAAATGCTCATTGAGCCACAAAGCCCACAGAATGCCCTAAACTAAAAAGCACAAAATGTTACAAAATAATTTTAAAAAGATGAATGATGATCTTCCTTGGACAACAACTACAGACCTTTGGTAAAAAAGTCTCAAAATGTAGGCTTGCTGTTTTGCAGGCTAACAAACACTTCTTGGTAGAGGTCAACTTTTGCCCGTAATGTGAACAGTAAAATTTCACTGAAGCTTGCTAATGTAACTTTTGACTTTGTTTTTGTGTCAGAGGGAATCAAAATAATAATAATCAGCTACTTTATAGTGAGCATTTGTGTGGCCTATATCTGAAATCGTTTCTACATATACACTTAATTTGAAATTCACACTGAAATATTTGTATACTACATATGGTCTAGTGAGATGTGTAAGTGCTATATTTGTCTATAGGATGTTTGTGCTTGTTTACTATGTGCCCTTTGCAAACCATAACCTCATTATCAGAAGCGGTAAAATGCTAGCTTAGTGTTGTGTGAAAATTACACATCCATGTACAGTTATGTGTCCTTTATCTGCTGACCTCAGGATCTCTAGCCATACCATTAACTATTGTAGTCCAGCTCATATTTACTGGTCTTTAAACAGAAATAATGTAGTGTGCCCGTGACTCACCGCTCCCAGCTTTAAGATCCTCTATTCTGACCTCTTCTTGCTCAACTTGGCTGTTCATTCTCGACCCTAAGCCTCTTGAATAATGCACGGCTCCAATGCTTCTGGAGGCAGCGGTGGATCTGTTTATGCGTGCAAATGTGTTGTGTAACTAAATCTGTGTGTGCAGCCAAACGGAGATATGTTAACACAGGGAGAGGAAGTGGGATTCTGTACATGCTAACAGCTACGCTACTGTTTATGCCACCAAAGCGAATGTATTCATAGACGGGTTTTCACTGCAGCAAATCTCAAAGAATTTGCATACTTATGTCCCCTCAACGCTGTGTGATTTTGTCAAACTGTGGTTTTAGTGGTTCAGTGGTAGAGCGGTCATAATATAACTGGAGGGTTGGCGGCTGGAATGCAACTTGAAACTGTGAATACTGTTGGGATCTTGGGCAAGACGCTTAACCCACATTGCCTATGTATGAATGTTGTTGGTGGTGGTTGGAGAGGCCGCAATCGCAAAGTAGGCAGGGCAGCTGTGGCTACAGTATTAGTTTACGACTACCAGTATGGCTGAAGAGTGAATGACTAATGCAATTGTAAAGCGTCTTTGAGCGTCGGGAAAAAGAGCTATATATAGATTCATTACCTCTGCCAGAGGAGGTAATGTGTGTGTGTTAGCAACATTAGGCAAAAACTACTGAACAGATTTGGATGAAATTCAGGGAAGGTCAGGGATGACACAAGGAAGAAGTGATTAGTAGGCATATTACGGACCTCGATCTACCAAAAATTGTTTTTATTTGATGAAAAATGGTCTTATAGTTGCAGAGATATAGCTGTTTCTGTATACGTCCATTACACGCGACCTGACACGCCGTTCCCGCCGTCTTAAACCTTGTTTTTCTCACAATATATTTGCTTGCTCTAGACGTCGTCTATAAAGTTTTTGCAGTACATTCAGTCTGCACTTTCCATACAACCCTGTGTAGAGATGAGGAAGTATCACTGTGACTGCATGATTCTGAATGGGCCTGGAGCAGAGGCAGCGATAGCAGCTTTAGGGGCTAGAGGTGGTAGGACCTTAGGATCCCACATTAAAAAAAAAAATCACAAAAAAGCATGATTAATCATGATTGATCACAGCCCAAAGGTGTGATTAATCTGATTCAAAAACAAAAATAATCAATTGACAGCACTAATTAAAAAACACCAGTTCAAACTGTGTATTGACAAACTACAGGCCAACAAAAAATAATAATAAAAATAAACAACAGCGTGGACGGAGTTAGAGATACTGTTAGTGTCAACAAAGATTAGTAAAGTCCCTTTGCAGATACATAATGTGCATATTAACTTACTTATACATATAGGGGAACTTAGCTACCCTGGCAGAGGTGCTTTCTAGTTCAACTGGCAACAGTTTGTTGAATACTGGAACATATTCATGTTTTTGCCTATATTTGTTGGGACATGGGACAATGCTCACTCTAGCCCAAGGCCCGTAGTGGCAAGGATAAGCTTCAGAAATCTATGAATGATAGAAAGATGAATGGTAGTTTATCTTTAACTTTTTCTTTGATGTCATTGGGAATATTAATTGACCCGTATCTTTCTTTCTTTTATCCAGACCTGTTCCAGCGAGCCATCATCCAGAGTGGGAGTGCATTGGCCAGCTGGGCGGTCAACTACCAGCCCAGCAAGTACGCCCGTCAGCTGGGTGAGAAGGTTGGCTGCGGGGTGGAGGATAGCTCCCAGCTCGTGTCCTGCCTACAGGGCCGGAGCTATCGCGAGCTAGTGGAGCAGAACATCGTACCGGCCAAGTACCACACTGCCTTTGCTCCAGTGATAGACGGTGATGTCATACCAGACGACCCCCAGATCCTCATGGAGCAGGGGGAGTTTCTGAACTATGATGTCATGCTGGGGGTGAACCAGGGGGAGGGGGTGAAGTTCGTGGAGGGTATCGTGGACTCGGAGGATGGAGTGTCAGCCGAGGATTTCGACTTCGCAGTGTCCGACTTTGTGGACAGTCTGTACGGGTATCCGGAGGGCAGGGATACGCTGAGGGAGAGCATCAGGTGAGAGGGCTTGCAGAACATTAAAATATCCTCATAATTAATTACTGAATTATGGTTAGGATTGCACCATGGCACAGTGGTCTCCAGTTTGATTGCTGGACTGTATGAGGCCTTTCTGTTTGCATGTTCTCCCCATGTCTGCATAGGTTACCCCCGCATGCTCCAGTTTACCCATTCGCCTACTGTATATAGGGTTGTTTTTGCACAGTAAAGAATGGTGGGTGAATATAGCTAATACATTACAATTTAAATACAGTAATACAATTTTAACATTCAATGGAAAGACATTACTGCATGTAAGATTGAGTTCTACTTAAAGTTGCAGTCCCTAATTTTGTGTCGGAAAAAAACTACAAGTTTAAATGATATGCTCCCCTTTCCCATGCTCTCCTTCCCTGTATCCTAGTCCGCACAAACCAGGAAGCATCAGAATAATGACGAGTTTCAACCAATCAGAGAGCTCCTGTCCTGTGGAAGTGTGTGATTCATTGAAAACAAGTGTCCCTGCACTCTAAAATAAAAACCTTTATAATACAGCCCACAGAGGATCTAAAAGTCACATTTTTCCTCAGATTTCTGGAATACTGTACTATTGAGTGTGTAATTATTTTTGCTCAAATACAAAGTAAAAATATCAGGTATTGCAGCTTTAATCCTACACTGCGAATACCTTCTCAATTAATCTATTAAAGGTGTAGTCATTAACTTTCCAAAATCTCTCTGTAGGGGCCAGGGGGAGGGACCGAAGGAAAACTCAAATACTATTGGTCAAAGTAGTATCCCACCAACTGCAATTGGATGTTGCTGTAGAGGCCAGGAGAGGGACTAAAGTAAAATAATAATTATGACAGATTACCAACTTTACATCATAGAACAGTGTCAGATAAAGCCTTTTTTTTACTTTTTTTAATGGACTACATTTGAACTTTTAAAATACATTCTCAATTGTTATTCAAAATGTGTGTTGAATCTGAATCCTAATGTCTTGTGTGTACCCAGGTTCATGTACACAGACTGGGCCGACCGTGATAACGCAGAGACTCGGAGGAAGACCCTGGTGGCGCTGTTTACAGATCACCAGTGGGTGGCACCGGCGGTGGCTACAGCGGACCTCCACGCTCAGTATGGATCACCCACCTACTTCTACTCCTTCTACCACCACTGCCAGAGCGACGACACCCCGCCCTGGGCCGACTCAGCACACGGGGACGAGGTAAGGCAACATCAAATCAGTCAAAATGGCTTCCATTTTTATTTTATTTTGGGGAAACACATTCATACATGGTTTTAGGGTATTTCTAAACTAAATGATGAATTAGTGGGACTGCAGTGGCTCCACAAATTGGATTGTGAACTGCTTTATGTCTTTGGGCAAGACCATTCATCCACCTTCACTGGGTGTTGGTCAGAGTGAATTTGTTCTTAGATTTCCAATGTCCCTGCAGGGCTTCCATAGTTCTAAATAGCTGCTTAAAATAATTTTTCCTTTTAGTGCCTTGAGTAACAATGTGATGTGATTAAAAACATTTATTTAAAAGATGCAATTTACTCATGATTTTGTTAGTCTTACTTTGGCGCTGTTTTAGTCCCTGTTTTTTTTTTTTTTTTTATTGAGCTTGCATAAAAATATTTAGAAAATATTCAAAATAAAAAATTCAACATACTGTAATATGTCAAATGTTGTATCAAATGTTTTTCTATGTACCGTATTTCTGGACTACAATTCGCTCCAGAGTATAAGTGGCATCAGTCAAAAATGCTTCATGAAGAGGAAACAAACATATATCACAAGTCACAAAATCTAAGACCAAGAACACACCCGCGCAGATGTCAACAGACACACCTGCGCAGACGTCTACAGACACACCCGCGCAGACGTCTACAGACGCACTCCCGCGGACGTCTACAGACACACCTCACAGACGTCTACAGACGCACTCCTGCAGACATCTACAGACACACCCCTGCAGACGTCTACAGACACACCCGCGCAGACGTCTACAGACGCCCTCCCGCAGACGTCTACAGACACACCCCCGCAAGCGTCTACAGACACACCTCACAGACGTCTACAGACGCACTCCTGCAGACGTCTACAGACACACCTGCGCAGACTTCTAAAGACACACCGGCTCAGACATCTACAGACAAACCCCCGCAGACGTTTACAGACACACCCGCGCAGACGTCTACAGACGCCCTCCCGCAGAC